>PISX010014427.1:0-33756 GCA_004024625.1 Mellivora capensis
TGTTTCAAAAAACTGAAGCAAAAGGAAAACTTCCAGACTCTTTTTATGAAGCCAGCATTACCCTGGTCCCCAAACCAGGCAAAGGCCACACCAAAAAGGAGAATTTCACACCAATATCACTGATGAATATGGATGCTAAGATTCTCAACAAGATCCTAGCAAATAGGATCCAAAAGCACATTAAAAAGATTATCCACCATGACCAGGTGGGATTCATCCCTGGGTTACAAGGATTGTTAAATATTTGCAAATCAATCAATGTAATAGAACAAATCAATAAAAGAGGAGAGAAGAACCACATGGTCCTCTCAATTGATGCAGAAAAAGCATTTGACAAAATCCAGCATCTGTTCCTGATTAAAACGCTTCAAAGTATAGGGACAGAGGAACTATCCTGAACTTCATAAAATCTATCTATGAAGACCCACAGCAAATATCATGCTCAATGGGAAAAAGCTCACAGCATTCCTGTTGAGATCAGGAACATGACAAGGATGCCCACTGTCACCACTCTTCTTCAACATAGTATTAGAAGTCCTAGCAAAAGCAATCAGACAACAAGGAGAAATAAAAGGTATCCAAATTGGCAATGAAAAAATGAAACTCTCTCTCTTCGCAGAGGACATGATACTTTATATGGAAAACCCAAAAGACTCCACCCCCAAACTACTAGAACTCATACAGCAATTCAGTAACGTGGCAGGATACAAAGTCAATGTACAGAAATCAGTGGCTTTCTTATACACTAACAATGAAAATACAGAAAGGTAAATTAGAGAGTCGATTCCATTTACTATAGCACCAAGAACCATAAGATACCTGGGAATAAACCTAACCAAAGAGGTAAAGGATCTGTACTCAAGGAACTACAGAACACTCATGAAAGAAATTGAAGAAGACACAAAAAAATGGAAGACCATTCCATGCTCTTGGAGGAATAAACATTGTTAAAATGTCTATAATGCCTAGAGCAATCTATACTTTTAATGCCATTACAATCAAAATTCCACCGGTATTTTTCAAGGAGCTGGAGCAAATAATCCTCAAATTTGTATGGAATCAGAAGAGACCCCGAATCGCTAAGGAAATGTTGAAAAACAAAAATAAAACCGGCAGCATCACGTTACCTGATTTCAAGCTTTACTACAAAGCTGTGATCACCAAGACAGCATGGTACTGGCATAAAAACAGACAGACCAGTGGAACAGAGTAGAGAGTCCAGATATGGACCCTCTACTCTATGGTCAAATAATCTTTGACAAAGCAGGAAAAAATATACAGTGGAAAAATGACAGTCTCTTCAATAAATGGTGCTGGGAAAATTGGACAGCTATATGTAGAAGAATGAAACTCGACCATTCTCTTACACCATACACAAAGATAAACTCTAAATGGATAAAGGACCTCAACATGAGACAGGAATCCATCAGAATCCTAGAGGAGAACACAGGCAGTAACCTCTTCGATATCAGCCACAGCAACTTCTTTCAAGATATGTCTCCAGAGACGCCTGGGTGGCTCAGTTGGTTGGGCGGCTGCCTTTGGCTCAGGTCATGATCCCGGCATCCTGGGATCGAGTCCCACATCGGGCTCCTTGCTCAGCAGGGAGCCTGCTTCTCCCCCTGCCTCTGCCTGCCACTCTGTCTGCCTGTGCTCGCTCGCTCTCTCTCCCTCTCTCTGACAAATAAATAAATTTAAAAAAAAAAGATATGTCTCCAAAGGCAAAGAAACAAAAGCAAAAATGAACTTTTGGGACTTCATCAAGATTAAAAGCTTCTGCTTTTTTTTTTTGAAACAGTCAATAAAACAAAGAGGCAACCCACAGAATGGGAGAAGATATTTGCAAATGACAGTACAGACAAAGGATTAATATCCAGGATCTATAAAGAACTTCTCAAACTCAACACACAAAATAGATAATCATGTCAAAAAATGGGCAGAAGATATGAACAGACACTTCTCCAAAGAAGACATACAAATGACTATCAGACACATGAAAAAATGTTCATCATCACTAGCCATCAGGGAGATTCAAATTAAAACCACATTGAGATACCACCTCACACCAGTTAGAATGGCCAAAATCAGCAAGATAGGAAACAACGTGTGTTGGAGAGGATGTGGAGAAAGGGGAACCCTCTTACACTGTTGGTGGGAATGCAAGTTGGTGCAGCCACTCTGGAGAACAGTGTGGAGATTCCCCAAGAAGTTAAAAATAGAGCTTCCCTATGACCCTGCAATTGTGCTACTGTGTATTTACCCCAAAGATACAGATGTGGTGAAAAGAAGGACCATCTGTACCCCAATGTTTATAGCAGCAATGGCCACGGTCGCCAAACTGTGGAAAGAACAAAGATGCCCTTCAACGGACGAATGCATAAGGAAGATGTGGTCCCTATACACTATGGAGTATTATGACTCCATCAGAAAGGATGAATACACAACTTTTGCATCAACATGGATGGGACTGGAAGAGATTATGCTGAGTGAAATAAGTCAAGCAGAGAGAGTCAATTATCATATGTTTTCACTTATTTGCAGAGCATAACAAATAACACAGAGGACATGGGGAGATGGAGAGGAGAAGAGAGCTGAGGGAAATTGGTGGGGGAGATGAACCATGAGAGACTATGGACTCTGAAAAACAACCTGAGGGTTTTGAAGGAGCGGGGGGTGGGAGGTTAGGGGAGCCAGGTGGTGGGTATAATGGAGGGCACACATTGCATGGAGCACTGGGTGTGGTGCAAAAACAATGAATTCTGTTATGTTGAAAGAAATTTTAAAAAAAGATAATGTGGTAAATGCATACAATGGAATAATATACAGTCTCAGAAAAGAAGAAAATTCTGCTATATTCCACTACATAAATGAATCTTAAGGATGTTATACCAAGTGAAATAAGGCGGGTAAAGAAAGACAATACTGCATGATTCCACTTATATAAGATACTAAAATAGTCAAATGTATATAATCAGGGGTAGAATGGTCATTCGAGGGGGCAGGGAGATGTGAGAAATGATGTTATTAATAAATGGGCATAAAGTTTCGTTTTTGAACGAAACAAGATGTTTGAACAAGATGAAAAGCTGTAGAGATATGCTACATAACATTGTACCTATGGGCAACCATAATGTGTTTAACATTTTAAAAAAATTAAGAGGATGGATCCCACATTACGTGTCCTTTCCAAAATAAAATACCAAAGGGAAAGCTAATAGGATCAAGTATTAAATATGAAACTGAATACAAAAAAAAAACAATAAATATGCAAGTGAAAAATGGAGGTACATGAATATGTAATAGAGTCACAATCATACTGTTATTTCCCTATAGAGACACTTATACATCTATTATCCAGGAGAACTTATTTTTCCCTCCTCAGTGAATGGGAAAAATAGATGCCTGATATTGAAAATATTGATAAGTCCCCTCCCTTTTAAATTCTGGCCTTACCTCTTATATAGGAATATTATCTAATATCCTTAAACTCCTAAAATATTAGTTCTAAATTGTCACTCAATTACAGCTTCCTGTTCTTGTATAAACTGAATTGTCTTAATTCAAATTACTTACAAGAGAGGACTAAAGCTATATTTCATAACTTATTTATAGCAATAGCTATTGTCTTAGTTTGCTTCAGCCGCTTTAGGAAAATACCTTAGGGGCGCTTAGGTGGCTCAGTCAGTTAACCGTCTGCCTTGGGCTCAGGTCATGATCTCAGGGTCTTAGGTTCAAGCCCAGCATTAGGCTCCCTGCCTGCTTAGCAGGGAGTCTGCTTCTCCCTCTGTCCCCCTGATCATGGACACACTCTATCAATAAATCAATAAATTTTTTAAAGACTTTATTTAAGAGAGAGTGAGTGAGAGACCACGAGTAGGGGAGAAGGGGGAAGAGAGAAGCAGATTCCCCACTGAGCAGGAAACACAACATGGGGCTTGATCCCAGGGCAGGATTCAATCCCAGGACCCTGGGATCATGGCCTGAGTGGAAGACAGACACTTAACCAGCTGGGCCACCAAGGAGCTCCAATAAATAAAATCTTAAAAAAAAAAAAAAAAAAAAAGAAAAGAAAAGAAAAGAAAAAAAATAAGAGAATATCTTATACTGGGTGACTTAAACAACAGACATTCCTTTTTCACAATTCTGGAGCCTGGGAACAATAAGGTAAAGGTTCTACCACTGTGAGGGCCCTCTTTCTGACTCATAGATGGACACCTTCTCACTGCCTGTCACATGGAAGAAAGAGTGAGCTCTGTTCTCTCTTGGTTTTCTTATAGGGACATAAATCCCATCATGAGCTCTAACCTTACAATCTCTTTAAACCTAATTATCTCCAAGTCCCTACTCTAAATATCATCACATTGAGGTTTAAGGTTTGGGGGAACACAGACATTCACAGAGTGACATCGGTATCATGGCTAAATAAGGCATCCCTTGTTCGTGTTCTTCATCTTAGCTACAAATAAGTGGCAAGCATCCATAGACAATAGTGTCTGTGTAAGAGCTGTGGGATTCAGCATCATATGCCAAAGGACCAAGAGGTGTCTTGCCCACCTGTGTGTCAGTTAATAAATACACAGATCTCAGTCCTGGCAGTGGACTCTGTAGTATCCCAGGAACTGGCCTCAGCCCCTCAGTTTAAGACTCCCTGGAAAACACTATCTTAGACAGTTATCCATGGATGAGAGAGCCTTTGTACTAGAAGAGTCCCAGAATATCACTGGAGGGAAAAAATAATAATAATTAGAAGTTTGTTTGCATTGGAGAGGGCTAAGAAGAATGGTGTGATTTTACCCACATCACCACTACCCCAAGGTGGCAAAACTCAGGGCTAAGGATCTTCCTGGCCTGCAATATTTCCTTTGGATGAAAGAGATGTGTGAGGGAGATTCAGACTTCCCCAACTGTGTGAAATGCATGCAAAGGGGCTCATTTCTCTCTCACTCCACCAAAAATACTGAATCACTGGTTATAAGACTGGAAAGAAAGAATGCTAAGACAGTGTCAATTAGGACTTTCAAAAAGTATTAAAGTAATACAGATACTACAAATTGTGTTACAGATTCTATTAAGAACCATTAATTAAATCTATACCTATTGATATTTACTCTGAATGTAAATAGATTAAATTTTCTATCCAAATGGCATAGAGTGGCTGGATATATTAAAAACAAAACAACCACCACCACATAAAACAAGACCCAACTATCTGCTGCCTAAAACAGACTCACAACTGTTTTAAGGACACACATGGGTGCACCTGGGTGGCCAGTCATTAAGCATCTGCCTTTGGCTCAGGTCATGATCCCAGAGTCCTGAGATCAAGCCCAGTGTCGGGCTCCCTGCTTCACAGGAAGCCTGTTTCTCCCTCTCCCACTCCACCTGTTTGTGTTTCCTCTCTTGCTGTGTCTCTCTCTATCAAATAACTAAATAAAATCTTTAAAAAAATAAAAGGGCACACATAGGTTCAAAGTTAAGACATGGGAAAATATATCCTAAGCAAGTGGGGAAAAAAAGGAGTAGCTAAACATATCAGGAAAATATTTTTTTTTTAATTTCATTTATTTAGTTATTTAAGAGAGAGAGAGAGAGAGCACATGCAGGGGGAGGCACAGAGGGAGAGGGAGAGAGAGAATTTCAAGCAGATTCTATGCTAAGCAGAGAGCTTGTTTCAGGGCCCAGTCTCATGACACTGAGATCACGACTCCAGCCAAATTAATATTTGGATGCTCAACTTGCTGAGCCACTCAGATGCCCCTCAGGAAAAATAGTTTTTAAGCCAAAAACTGTAGCAAGAGCCTAAGATATTTTTTTATAGAAATATAAAGAGGTCAGTCCATTAAGGACATGTAACAATATAAATATGTTCTAGTTAATATCAAACACTCAATTATATTAAGCAATATTGACAGATCTGAATGGATATATACACAACAATATAATAACATTGGGGACTTCAATACTGCACTTTCAAAAACTGATAGATAATCAAGACAGATAATCAATAAGGAAATGTTGAACTTGAACCATATGTCAGAGTAAATAGACTTAACAGACATATACAGACCATTCCATCTAACAGCAACAGACCACATTCTTCTCAATGGAACATGGAATATCTCTCAGGGCAGGTCAAATAATAAGTCACAAAACAAGTCTTGGCAAGTATAAAAAAACTAAAATCATATCAAGTATCTTTTCTCACCACAATGCTATTAAACTAAATAATAATACAGAAGAAAAGATGAAAAATTCCAAACATGAAAACTGAAAAAAGCACTCCTGAATAACCAATGTATCAAAAAATCAATTGAAAAAATATCTTGAAACAAAAATCTAAACAATATACCAAATTCCATGAGATACAGTAAAACCAGTTCTAGAAGGGAAATTTACAGTATTAAATGACTACTTTAAGAAAAAAAGAAATATCTCAAACTAATCTTATATCTCAAAAAACTAGAAAAAGAATAAACTAATCCCAAATTTAACAGAAGAAAGGGAATAACAAAGATAAAAGCAAAAGTAAATGTAGTTAAGACAAGAGAAAAAAAAGAAAGATCGATAAAACCACAGGCTGGTTTTTTGAAAAGATAAACGAAATTGATAAACTTTTAACTAGACTAAGAAAAAATAGAAAGAAGACTCAAATATCATTAGAAATGAAAAAGAAGACATTACAACACAAAAATACAAAAAAAAAAAACCAACAACCATAAAAGATTACCATGAACAATAATAGGCTAACAAGTTGGATAACCTTAGAAGAGATACTTAAACTGCTGTAAACATATAACCTACCAAGAAATAGACCTGAACAGACAAATAATGAGTAAGGAAATTACTCAATAATCCCAAATCTCCCAACAACGTAAAATCAAGGACTGATTATTTCCCTGGTGAACCCATCCAAATATTTAAAGAATTAACACCAATCTCTCTCAAACTCTTCCAAAGAAAAGAGGAGGAGTGAACACTCCTAAATTCATTTTACAAGGCCATTATTAAACCTGATCCCAAAATCAGGTAAGGACACTATGAGAAAAAAGAGTACAAGCCAATATTCCTGATAAATATAGACGCAAATACTAGCAAACCAAATTCAACAGTACATTAAAAGGATCATACAGCATGATAAAGATGAATTTATCCCTGTGATGAAAACATGATTCAACACAAACTGATAAATGTCATTCACCACAGTAAAAAAATGAAAGATAAAAACCATATGATTCAACTGATGTAGAAAAAAGAAACATTTGAGAAAATTCACCATTTTTTTCATGATTAAAACTTTCAACAAATTGAATATGAAAAGAATATAAAAGTAATGTATCTTTTTTTTTTAAAGATTTTATTTATTTATTCGAGAGATAGACAGTGAGAGAGAGCATGAGCGAGGAGAAGGTGAGAGGGAGAAGCAGACTCCCCCTGGAGTCGGGAGCCTCATGCGGGACTCGATCCGAGGACTCCGGGATCATGACCCGAGCCGAAGGCAGTCGCTTAACTGACTGAGCCACCCAGGCGCCCTAAAAGTAATGTATCTTAACATAATAAAGACCATATGTGACAAGCCCACAGCTAATATCATACAAAGTGTGAAAGGCTGAAAGACTTTCCTCCAAATCAAGACAAGGTGCCCACTCAACATAGTATAGAAGTCCTAGCCAGAGCAATCAGGAAAGAAAAATAAATAAAAGGCATTCAAAACAGGAAAAAAATAAAGCTGTCTGTTTGGAGATGATATAAAATTAAATATATAAAATCCTAATGATTTGCAAAAAAACCCAGCAAAAACTAATAAAAAATTTCAGTAAAGTTGCAGGTTACAAAATCAAAATACAGAAAACAGTTGCATTTCAACACACAAAAATTAAATATATGTAAAAGAAATAAAGAAAACAATCTCATTTACAGCAGCACCAAAAAATAAAATCCTAAAGATAAATTTAGGCAAGGAGGTAAAAGTTCTATACACTGAAAACTCTAATACCTGGATTAAAGAAATTGAAGAAGACACAAATACATGGAAAGGTATTTCATGGACTAGAAGAATTAATCTCTTTAAAATGTCCAAACTACCCAAAGCCATCTATAGATTCAATGTAATCCCTATCAAAACCCCCATAGCATTTTTTACAAAAATAGAATATACAATTTTAAAATTTGTATGGAACGAAAGACTCCAAAGAGCCAAAGGAATCCTGAGAAAGAAAAACAAAGCTGGAGGCATCATACATACTGATTTCAATCTGTACCACAAAGCTACAATAATTAAAACAGTATGATTCTGGCATAAAAATAGACATACCAGTGGAACAAAAGAGAGCCCAAAATTAAAACCCTACATATCCTGTCAACAAGTATTTGACAAGATATTCAAGAATACTCAACAGGGAAATAATAGCCTTTCCAAAAAATGATGCTGGAAAATTTGGATAACCATGTGTAGAAAAATGCAACTGGACCCCATCCCAACTTACCCACAAAACTTAACTTGAAATAGGTTAAAAATGCAAACATAAGAACTAAAACTAGAGAAAAAGCTCCTTGATATTGGTCTCGCTCCAATTTTTTGGATATGACACGAAAGGTACAAGTGAAATAAAAACAAAACAAAACAAACAAACAAACAAACAAACAAAACAGATTCAGGGCAAGATGGCAGAAAGACTGAAATATTGTCCAGTCCCAGGAGTTCAGCTAGTTGTCAAACCATGCTGAACACCTATATACTCAACAAAAGATTGAAGAGAAGAAGAGCAGCAATTCTAGGAACTGAAAAGCAACCAATTTCCGGAAGATAGGACCTGCAGATAAGTGAATCTGAGGCAATATACAGGAAGAGAGACTGCAGGGGGAGGGACCGGCTTCCAGCAAGCGGTAGAGCAGTGGAGCACAAAATTGGAATTTTAAGAAGTCTGGTCCACTGAGGGATGTCGCTCCAGAGGTTAACTAGGGGGTGAAGCCCCCACAGGGACAGTGTGGTCTCAGGACCTGTGGGGTCACAAAAAGACCAGGGGTGTCTGAGTGTGGCAGAGCTCCCAGGTATCAGCACAGAGAAGCTGGCTGCAGAGATGAGCTGAGGAGGGAGCTTTCAGCTTGAGGTACCTTAAACTGTGATCTGAGGCACAGTTGGGCCACTGTTCTTAGAGCAAGGAACCCACAAGCAGCAGATCCAGGAGGGGACCCTCCTTCCTCCTCTAGGAGGGGTGGTGCAGAATCATGCTGCAGGAATCTGCTGGGTTTGGAAACTCCAAATGGGGCTGTGCACCAGAGATAGAAATGCTCAGTGACAGGCTGGGTGAGCTCGGAGTGCGGCCAGAGACCAGGGAGACAGGAGGGATTTACTGCTTTTCTCTGAGGTTGCACTGAGGAGTGGGGCCCCAAGCTCTTGGGTCCTATGGAGCCAAATATTGAGAGTCTGCCCTTTTAATTCTCTTCCTCCAAAGCTGTACAGAAAGCATTCAGGGAACAAAAGCTGCCGAGCATGAACCTGAGCTGATTACGTAGCCTGGCCCCTGGCAAGGGTGGTTCAATTCCACCTTAGGCAAAGACACTTGAGAATCACTGCAACAGGCGCCTCTCCTAGATCAGCAAGAACATCTAGCTGAGACCAAGCTCCTGGTCAAGGAGAACTGCAGAACTCCAGAGGTAGGAGAATGCAGCACATAGAATTCATGGCTTTTCTCTCATGATTCTATAGTCTTTCAAAGTTAATTTTTTAAAATTCTATTTCTTAATTTTTCTCTTTTCTACTTTAACCTACTTTAACTATTTTATCTTATCAATATCTTTTTAAAAAATCTTTAAAAATTTTCATTGTTAGAGTCACATTCTATGCCTTTATTATATTTAACCTTATTTTTTTGTATACATATAGAATTTTCTTTCTTTGAAATTTTGGGATATAGTTTCTTCTAAAAGATCCAAATATACTTTAGGTCTTGTGCATGGCTTTGTTCTAGCATCCAGCCTGATCACATTCTTTCCTCCTTTTTCTTTTTTCAACCAACTTCTTATCTTATCAATTCCTTCTTAGATCTTTTTAAAATTTTCATCTTACAGTCATATTCCATCCCTTCACTGTGCTTACCCTTACTTTTATATATATGTAAGTTTTCCTTAAAATTTTGGGAGGCAGTTTCTTCTAACAGACAAAAATATGCCCAAAATGAAGTGTGTGGCTCTGTTCTATTTAACAGTCTAACATATATATATGTTTTGTTTGTTTGTTTTTGTTTCTGTTGTTTTTTTTTTCTCCTTTCTTCTTCTCCCAGTTTCAGGTCTCATCCAATTTGGTTAGTGTATATTTTTCTGGGGTCATTGCTACCTTTTAGTATTTTGTTCTCTAATTCATCTATTCTTCTTTGGATAAAATGACAAGGTGGAAAAAACTCACCACAAAAAAAAAAAAAAAAAAAAAGAACAAGAGGCAGTACCAATGGCTAGGGACCTAATCAATACAGATATAAGTAAGGTGTCAGAACTAGAGTTCAGAATGACAATTATCAAGGTGCTAGCTGGCTTTAAAAAAGCATGGAAGATACTAGAGATTCTCTTTCTGGATAAATAAAGTCCCTTTCTAGAGAAATAAAAGAACTAAAATCTAACCAAGTTGAAATTAAAAAAAAAAAATCCATTAATGAGGTGCAACAAAAAATGGAGGCTCTTACTGCTAGCCTAAATGAGGCAAAAGAGAATTAGTGGTATAGAAGACCAAATGACAGATAATAAAGAAGCTGAGAAAAAGAGATAAACAACTATTGGACCATGAGTGTTGAATTCGAGAGATAAGTGATATAAGATGAAAAAATATTAGAATAATTGGGAGAGAGAAAAAGAAGAAGAAGAAGGGGGGGTAAAAGATGGGAGCAAATTACAGCAGAGATTTTCCCCTTCTTTGGTGAAGGGAACAAGCATCAAAATCCAGGCAGCACAGAGAACCCCCCTCAAAATCAATAAAAATAGGTCCACACCCCATCAGCTAATAGTAAAACTACAAGTATCAGTGACAAAGAGAAAATCCTAAAAGCACCTGGGGATAAGAGGTCTGTAATATTAGAAATATTAGATTGAAATATCTAGATAGAATATCTAGATAAAAATATTAGATTGGCAGCAGACCTATCCACAGAGACCTGGCATGCCTAAAAGGACTGCCACGTTATATTCAGAACATTAAACGAGAAAAATATTCAGCCAAGAATACTATATCCAGCTAGGCTGCCATTGAAAATAGAAGGAGAGATAAAAATCTTCCAGGAAAACAAAAACTAAAAGAAATTGCAAACAACAAACCAGCCCTACAGGAAATATTGAAAGGGGTCCTCTAAGTAAAGAGAGCCTAAAAGTAACAGACCAGAAAGGAACAGAGACAACATACAGCAACAGTCACCTTACAGGCAATACAATAGCACTAAATTCATATCTTTCAATAGTTACCCTGAATATAAATGGGCTAAATGCCCCACCAAAAGACACAGGGTATCAGAATGGATTAAAAGAAAAAAAAAACTAAAACCAAGACCCATCAATATGCTGTTTGCAAGAAACTCATTTGAGACCCAAAGACACCTACAGATCTAAAGTGAGGGGTTGGAAAACAGTGTACCAAGCTAATAGACATCAAAAGAAAGCTGGGATGGCAATCCTTATATCAGATAAATCAGCTTTTAAGCCAAAGATTATCATAGGAGATGAGGAAGGACACTATATCAGACTTAAAGGGTCAGTCCAACAAGAAGATCTAATAATGTTATATATCTATGCCCCTAACATGGGAGCAGCCAATTATATAAACCTATTAATAATAAAATCAAAGAAACACATCAAAAATAATATAATAACAGTAGGAGACTTGAACACCCCCCTCACTGAAATGGACAGATCATCCAAGCAAAAGATCAACAAGGAAATAAAGGCTTTAAATGACACACTGGACCAGATGGACTTCACAGATATATTCAGAACATTCTATCCCAGGGTGCCTGGGTGGCTCAGTGTGTTAAAGCCTCTGCCTTCGGCTCAGGTCATGATCCCAGAGTCCCGGGATCAAGCCCCACATAGAGCTCTCTGCTCAGCAGGGAGCCTGCTTCCCCCTCTCTCTCTGCCTGCCTCTCTGCCTACTTGTGATCTCTGTCAAATAAATAAATAAAACCTTTAAATAAAAGGACATTCTATCCCAAAGCAACAGAATACACATTCTCCTCTAGTGCTCACAGAATATTCTCCAGAATAGATCACATCCTGGGTCACAAATCAGGTCTTAACCAGTACCAAAAGAATTATTTCATTCCCTGAATATTTTGAGACCACAATGCTCTAAAGCTAGAACTCAATCATAAGAGGAAATTTGGAAAGAATTCAAATACATGGAGGTTAAAGATCATCCTACTAAACAATGAATGTGTCAACCAGGAAATTAAAGAAGAATTAAAAGAATTCATGGAAACAAATGAAAATGAAAACAAAACAGCTCAAAATCTTTGGGACTTAGCAAAGGTGGTCCTGAGAGGAAAGTATATAGCAATACAAGCCTTTCTCAAGAAACAAGAAAGATCTCAAGTACACAACCTAACCCTACACATAAAAAAGACCTGGAGAAAGAACAGCAAAGAAAGCCTAAGAGCAGCAAAGAAAGCCTAAGCCCAGCAGAAGAGAAATAATAAAGGTGAAAGCAGAAATCAATGAAATAGAAACCAAAAGAACAGAAGAACAGATCAACAAAACTAGGAGCTGGTTCTTTGAAAGAATTAATAGATTGATAAGCCTCTGGCCAGACTTGTCAAAAAGAAAAGAGAAAGGACCCCAATTAATAAAATCATGAATGAACGAAGAGAGATCACAACCAACACCAAAGAAATACAAACAATTTTAAGAACATATTATGAGCAACTACATGCCAGGAAATTGGACAATCTGGAAGAAATGGATGCATTCCTAGAGACATGTAAACTGCCAAAACTGAGCCAAGAAGAAATACAAAACCTGAAAAGACCCATAACCAGTAAGGAGATTGAAGCATTCATCAAAATTATCCCAAGAAACAACAGCCCAGGGCCATATGGCTTCCCAGGGGAATTCTACCAAACATTTAAAGAAGAAATAATTCCTTTTCTGAAACTGTTTCAAAAAATAGAAATGGAAGGAAAACTTCCAAACTCATTTTATGAGGCCAGCATTACCTTGATCCCAAAACCAGACAAAGACCTCATGAAAAAAGGAGAATTACAGACCAATATCCTTAATGAACACAGATGTGAAAATTATCACCAAAATACTAGCAAATAGGATCCAACAGTACATTAAAAGGATTATTCACCACAACCAAGTAGGATTTATTCCTGGGCTACAAGGTTGGTTCAACATCCGCAAATCAATCAATGTGATACAATACATTAATAATAGAAAGAACAAGAACCATATGATACTCTCAATAGATGCTGAAAAAGCATTTGACAAAGTACAGCATCCTTTCTTGATCAAAACCCTTCACAGTGTAGACATAAAGGGTACATAACTCAATATCATCAAAGCCATCTATAAAAAACCCACAGTGAGTATCATTCTCAATGGGGAAAAACTGAGAGCTTTCCCTAAGGTCTGGAACATGGCAGGGCTGTCCGCTATCACAACTGGTATTCAACATAGTACTAAAAGTCCTAGCCTCAGCAATCAGACAACAAAAGAAATAAAAGGCACCTGAATTGGCAATTAAGAAGTCAAACTCTCACTCCTTGCCGATAATATGATACTTTATGTGGAAAACCCAAAAGACTTCACTCCGAGATTGTTAGAAGTCATACAGGAATTCAGTAAAGTGTTAGGATATAAAATCAATGCACAGAAATCAGTTCCATTTCTATACACCAACAGCAAGACAGAAGAAAGAGAAATTAACCTCTTCGACCTCAGTCACAGCAACTTCTTCCCAGAAACATCACCAAAGGCAAGGGAAGCAAGGGCAAAAGTGAACTATTGGGATCTCATCAAGATCAAAAGCTTTTGCACAGCAAAGGAAACAGTAAACAAAGTCAAAGTAAACAGTCAACAAAACCAAAAGACAACTGACAGAATGGGAGAAGATATTTGCAAACGACATATCAGATAAAGGGCTAGTATCCAAAATCTATAAAGAACTTATCAAACTCAACACCCAAAGAACAAAAAATCCAATCAAGAAATGGGCAGAGGACATGAACAGACATTTCTGCAAAGAAGACATCCAGATGGCCAACAGACACATGAAAAAGTGTTCCACATCACTCGGCATCAGGGAAATACAAATTAAAACCACAATGAGATACCACCTCACACCAGTCAGAATGGCTAAATTAACAGGAAACGACAGATGTTGGAGAGGATGCAGAGAAAGGGTAACCCTCATAAACTGTTGGTGGGAATGCAAGGTGGTGCAGCCACTCTGGAAAACAGCATGGAGGTTCCTCCAAAAGTTGAAAATAGAGCTACCCTATGACCCAGCAATTGCACTACTGGGTATTTACCATAAAGATACAAATGTAGTGATCTGAAGGGGCATGTGTACCCAAATGTTTATAGAAGCAATGTCCACAATAGCCAAACTATGGAAAAAAACTAGATGCCCATCAACTGACGAATGGATAAAGAAGAGGTGATATATATATATATAGATATATTGATATCTATATATAATATATATATGTGTGTGTGTGTGTATATATACACACATATACATACATACATACATACATACATACAATGGAATACTATGCAGCCATGTGAAACAAAATCTTGTCATTTGAAATGACATGGATGGAGCAAGATGCTATTATGTTAAGCAAAATAACTGAATCAGAGAAAAACAATTATCATATGATCTCTCTCTCTGACATGAGGAATTTGAGAAGTAGAGTGGGGGTTTTTGTGGGGAAGGGAGACATAAAATGAAACAAGATGGGCCCAGGAGGGAGACAAACCACAGATACTCTTAATCTCAGGAAACAAACAGAGGGTTGCTGGCAAGTGGGGGAAGAGGGATAAGGTGGCTGGGTTATGGTCATTGGGGAGGGTATGTGCTATGGTGAGTGCTGTGAATTGTGTGGGACTGATGCTTCACAGACTTGTACTTTTGAAACAAATAATACATTATGTCAATAAATAAATAAATACTACATCAAATTAAAAGGCTCCAATAGCAACAGGCAATCTATGAAATGAAAGGCAATACACAGAATGGGAGAAATATTTGCTCATCATTTTCCTGATAAAGGGTTAATATCCAAAATATATAAAGAACTCATACAACTCAATTGCAAAGACAATGATTAAAATAATGTGCAGAGTAAGTGAAGACATTTTTTCAAAGAAGGCATACAAACAGCCAACATTTACATGAACAGATACTCAAAATCACTAATCACCAGGGAATTGTAAATCAAAACCACAAAGAGATATCATTTCAGTTAGAATGGCTATCAAAAAAGAGCAAAATAAGGGGCACCTGGGTGGTTCAGTCGTTCAAGCATCTACATTCAGCTCAGGTCATGATCCCAGGGTCCTGGGATCAAACCCTGCACTAGGCTCCCTGCTCAACAGAGAGCCTGCTTCTTCCTCTCTGTCTGCCACCCCCCTCTGCTTCTGTGCTCTCCCCATCTCTCTCTGTCAAATAAATAAATAAAACTTTAAAATGAAGAGAAAAAAAAAGACAAGGGATAAGTGTGAGGTAGATGTGAAGAAAAGGGAAACCTTGTGCATTGTTGGTAGGAAAGTGAATTGGTGTAGCCACTATGGAAAATAGTATGGAGGTTTCTCAAAATAAAAACAGACTACCATATGATCTAGCAGTCCTACTTCTGGGCATGTACCCAAAGGACATAAAATCATTATCTCAAAGAGATTTCACATTCCCATGTTTATTGCACCATTATTCACAATAGCCAATTTATGGAAACAACCAAAGTATTCTACAGATAAATGGATAAAGAAGATGAGCTATATATTGACATCATTCAGTCATAACAGATAGGAAATCTTGCCATTTGCAACAATATGGATGGAACTTGAGCACATTATGATAAATGAAATAAATCAGAGAACTAATACTGTATATCTCACATATATGTGGAATTCAAAAAGCTGAAATCATAGAATGAGAAGGAAGAAATGGGGTTTGCTGGGGTTGGGAGTAGGGGAAATGTTGGTCAAAGGATATAAATTTTAAGTTATAAGATAAATAAGTTCTGGGACAGAATATACAGCATGGTAATTACAGTTAATGATACTGTATTCTATTTATGAAAGTTGTTAAGAGAGGAGATCTTAAATGTTATCACCACAAAAAGAAATAGTAATTCCATGAGGTCATGGAAATATTAACAATTATTACTCTGGTAATTATCTCACACTATCAAATCAACATGCTGTACAACTTACACAATATTATATGTGAATTATATATCAATAAATCTGTAAAAAATATTAATGCTACACTGAAATATCAAATAACAGCTGATGACTAGAGACAATTTCACCATAGTACTATCCCTCCAAATATGTTATATTGAGATCCTATGGTATTTTTAATATAAAATTTGCACATTACCATACTGAGGGCTCTAGAATATTTGGAAGACACATGCTGAATCTAATGCTTTATTGGGATTTTATTTTTTCCATCCTAATTTGTCACAGTTCTGTATTTACCTCAAATCCTAGGAAGAATGCAATATAGCCCATAAAGGAAGCATGTATACACAGGGAATTTTGCACAAACTGACCATATGTACATCTACTTATCTCTTTAAAATATTCAAGTCAGATTTTTTTAAAAAGTAACAAAATGTCAGGACCAAAAGATGCCCTAGGCTGTGGTTCAAACAGAAGAATAAAAATAGTAGTATGTCTAGATTCCTGCTGAAAGATTTCTTATTTTCTTCCATTGAAACATAATCTTCCCATAAGTCATTGCAGAGGCAAGCTGCAAAACTTTACTCTTCAGTTTTTTTTTTTAAGCAGGACTTTGCAGAATTGATTTATACTCATATTGTACCTATCACTATGTCAAGATAGTTTACCAGGAATCTCCATTAGTAACTGGTTATTTTAATGCAACACTGAATAGGCTGATATGTATTTTAAATATGCCTTTAAAATGCCTATTCAAGAACTAAAGCCTCTAATATCACTTACTACTTTACTGCTGTGATTTTATTATATAAAATAACGTAAAATACAAAGGTATTTCTAACTGCTATATTGGAAGATGAATCTTTTTGGGGTGTAGGATTTATTTCCCTCATGTTATTCAATTAAAACAATGCACATTATTTTATCTGTTATCTGCTACATTACACTTCAGAACTCAGAAGATAGTTTTAAGTCTATTGTGCACATCTGCTATCCCTGATATTTTGACATTCATACACAGTGTATTTATTCATATGTCTTTGCTTTGTTGCTCAAAAAATTACTTTTATACTTTAGAGTTCAGCATCATGACTCTCAAGTGGCCTTGGACAAGCATGGGTAAATCACTGCATTG
Organism: Mellivora capensis; assembly: GCA_004024625.1. NCBI lineage: Eukaryota > Metazoa > Chordata > Mammalia > Carnivora > Mustelidae > Mellivora > Mellivora capensis. The sequence continues at coordinate 17,525 of PISX010014427.1, forward strand.
GCACCATCATAAAGATAAGTGTTTTCTACACTCACAGTGAAAGATCCTATCAAAACAATTACCTACCTGTGTTCTGAAAGAGAGAAAGAAACATGATAATGGAATCTGAGAAGGAGGTGCCATGTTAATCCCTGTCAGTTTTCTTATGGGAGGAATAGTGGTGAGGTGCTCATACCATTTTTATTTTTGTCAGACTGTCTCTTCATGCACATTTCAGCTTCATCACTTACTAGCTATGTCTTTCTGTAAGTTAATCAATATCCTTGAGTCTCAGATTTTCAAAAAAACACTCTATCACTCCTTTTATCTCATGTTGTCTGACCAAAATAAATACATACATAAACATATACATACATAAATAATTTAAAAAATTAGGAAAAATCACAAGGACCCAATTTCTCTGGGTTTATTTATACTCGGTAGTTTTATACCAGTGGATAAAATTGCATGTCGGAATAGATATGTAGAAGCTAAGTATTCATGATCATTAACCTACTTGCCTATAAATTCCACTGTGCTTTTTTGGCCCCTGAATTACAAAATGCAATGGCCATTACACTTATTTACCTTTCCTCAAATCTCCACGCATCCATCTGGATCCCCACTACATGCTTTTCTTACTGGCAGGGGATTATCTAACACTGTATTTTCTATAGATATCTGGAGCTGTTAGATATAAACTCTCTCAATTATCAGACCTGTAAGTACAGTGACACCCGCACTAAAATTATCCTATTTGTTTAAACACAGGAGTGTTTATCAGTTAAATAAACTTTTGTAAATTTTATTATTTTCTGAGTAAGTTTGTTTTCTTAATATACTTACTGTTTCTATTCTCTATTTCATTATATTTTTTGTTTCAATTTTACTATTTCCTTCTTTCCTTTTGTTGTGGGTATAGTTTCCTTTTATTTTTCTAGTTTCTCAACATGGACTTTTAGGTTTTTGGGGTTTTAGTTTTTGTTTTTTCTTTTAGCTGAAAGATAATTAATATATAATATACTATTAGTTTCAGGTGTGCATTATAATGATTGAATATTATTTTACATTGTGAAATGATCCCCAGGATAATTAAAGTTGCCATCTGTCATCAAAGTTTTTACAATATTATTGACTGTATTCCCTATGCATTATATCACCATCATTTATTTATTTCATAACTGGAAGTTTGTGGCTCCTAATCCCCTTCACTCATTTTTGTCTACCCTTCCAAACTGTTCTCCTCCAGTAACCCAACAGTTTCTACTCTGTGGCTATAAGTCTGTTTCTGTTTTGTTTTGTTTATGCTTTTTTTTTGATTCCACACATAAGTGAAATCATATTGTATTTGTCTTTCCCTGATTTCACCTGCCATAATACCTTCTAGATAGATCCATGTTGTCACAAGTGACAGGACTTTGAAATATTCCATTATTTATATATACCACATGTTCTTTATCTATTCCTCCATCAAGAGACATTAAGATGCTTCCATATCTTAGCTATTGTATATAATGCTGCAATAAACATAGGGGTGTATATATATATATCTTCATTTTGGTGCTTTTGGGTTTTTTCAGATAAATATTCAGACATGGAAGTATTGGATCATATAGTAGTTCATATGACTGTTGTCTTCAACATCTACAAAATTGTGCATTTTTCAAATTTCTTTCTGTTATTTTCTAACTCCCTTGCGCTGAGTTATAAGAACATACTTTGTATGTTCAATCTTTTTAGACTTGAAATGTCCTTTATATGGTCTATCCTGAAAAAAGTTCCATATATATTTGACAAGAATATATATCCTGCAGATCTGAGGATTTTCTATAATGTGCATCTGTTATCTCTAATTGTGTTATAGTATTGTGTTATTGTGTATACTCAAGGTCACCCAATTCTTTCTTCTGTTAGCTCAAATCTGTTGAGCACTCAGTGAATCTTTTCATTTTAGTTACTGTACTTTCCAACTTGATAATTTCTATTTGGTTTTCTCATAATTTTTGTATCTTTATTGTTATGTTTTATTTATTGAGATATCATTCTCATATTTTCTAATGACTCTTTAGAAATGGTTTCCATGATTCTAAACATATTTAAAATAGGCAACTTAATTTTTTTTATTGAGTCCAACATTTGGGCTGACTTTAGAACAGTTTCTACTGACTGCTTCTCTTCGCTGTGTAGGGCCATAATTTGTTTCTTTATATATTACATATCTTTTGTATTTAAAATTTGAAATTTTAAATAATACAATGTGACAAGTCTGGAAATCAGATCCTCCCTTCTCTATATGGTTTGTTGTTATTGCTTTTTATTTTAAATATTTGCTTGCCTAAACTAATTCTGTAAACCCTAAATTCTTTGTTAGCTAGCTACTGAAGTCATAGCTCAGTTAGCTTAGTGGTCAGATAATGATTTCAGAGATTACCATAAATGCTTCAAATAAATAAGTCTTCTAGCATTTGCCAAGGGACTGCGTGTGCACTTTAAGGTATACTTTCATTGTTCAGGAAGGCAGTTTATGGCTCTGGTTAGTTTTTTTTTTGTTGTTGTTGTTGTTTTTTTTAGATTTCATTTTGACCCCATAAAGACTCAAAGTGAGCTACAGGTAGAGCTAAGAAAGTCAGCTTTCTTCTGGATACACACATTTGTGGACATGTACAGTCTTATACATGCATGTAGTTTTCTAGATTCCCAGGAATATTTTGGAGCCTTTTAAAGTCTCCTATGGACATCTCCTTCCCTAGTTTTTTCCTTTTGAATGAGCATCAGTCTGACATTTTCCCCAATTTTTATTACTGTCCGAGGCAGCTGCAATGTTAACCAATTACTGCTGATTGTTTCTGAAAATGCACCCAACAAGGTAAAGGCTATTTGTTAGCTCAAGAATGTCTCTGATTGAAATAAAATAAAGACAAGCCTGGTGAGTAGGATTTTTCAGGGAAGTTTTATACAGGTCCAGTAATGACTACTCTCTGGACATGGGGCTTTGGAGGAGATTAAATTCTGTTTTTGTTATCTCCTAGGCTTCTAGGCTGCTGGTTTACAGCATCATTTCTGGCTGTTGGTTTTCAAAGCTATCCCAGAGCTGAAGAAAAAAGTGCTAAAATAGAAAAAGTTACAATGCCACAAATCTCACCACTCTTAACGAATTTAACCATTCCTTTGAGTAAGGATTGTTGCAAGTTTTGATTGACTTCCTAAGTTCTGAAAATGTTGGTTATGACAATTTTTGCCAATGTATTGAGTGCTTTTATTGAGAATAGGAGTTTTTGAGGTCCTTACTCCATCATTCCCACTAATGTCTGTATGTCCAGCTTTTGTACCTTTATATATAGTGTTCACTTAGGTTTTTTGGTTTTTGTTTTTAGTTCCATTTTCTTTCTTCTTCAGGGACACAAGTTTTATATTTTATTTTATAATCTTCCACATCTATTATCTACACTATAATTATTGTGTATGTCTCTCCCATTTAAAGTCTTATAATTTCTTGACTTTATTTGTAGTCTTACTTGCTTTATTATTCCTAATTTCTCATTTAATGCTTAACATTTAAATTTTTGTATAAATATTTATATTTTCACCTCTGCTTCTTTTAATCTTTGTCTCTTTTTTCAGAATCTCTTTTTGAGGTTATATACTCTTAAAAAAATAGCCTGGAATTTCTTTGAAATTTTAGAATGATTTCTCTTGAACTCTACCCCTATTTCACTGAAAATCATCTTGGGAAAAACATTTTTATCTCCCATTTGCAAGTGTTTGCTCCTGCCTTTTTTTCCACAATTTCAATGTGTAAGTTTCTTAAAAGTCATTTTATCATTGTTACTCATTTTTTGAATGGGGAAATTTTCCTGAAAATTATTATGATGAAGAATGAGAGAAAAAATTAGTTTCATTCACATTTGTTGTACCCAACTACATCTCACCAAATATTATTTCCTTTGCCCTATGAGCTCACCTTCGTTCAATTTTTAGCTTTTAATATTCAGTGTGGTTCTGGAAAAGTTTCTTATAACCAGAAGCAGTTGATGTTATCTGGCCTTTCCTAACTCCTCTATTCTTTCTTGACTTGAAAAATCTGGAAATCTAAGCCAGAGATTATTAAACATGTTATTATCTCCCATACATAATCACATATTCATATAGATCTAGGTCTCTGCATTGAGGTTTGTCCATGCTCCTTGATCTCATTGTTTTGGTCAATAATTTTTGGAGATATATGTCTCTCTCCAGATAGATAGATAGATAGAGATATTTCTTTCTTTCTTTCCTTTCCTTTCTCTCTTTCTTTCTTTCTTTTAGTGGAAGGAAGGAGCAGAGGGAGAGAGAATCTTAAGCAGGCTTCCTGCCCAGTGCAGAGCCCAATATGGGGCTGAATCTCACAACCCTTAGATCAAGACCTGAGCTGAAATCAAGAATTAGACATGTAACCGAATGAGCCACCCAGGTGTCCCAGACATGTATTTCTGTTTGGTAAGATTTAATTAAATCATAATTGGCTTTAGGGGCACCTGGGTGGCTCAGTTAGTTAAGCATCTGCCTTTAGCTCAGGTCATGATCTTGGGGTCCTGGGACCGAGCCCTGAGTCAGGTCCTTGCTCAGGAAAGGGAGCTTGGTTCTCCTTCTCCCTTTGTCCTTCTCTCCTTTTCATTCTCTCTCAAATAAATAAAATGGCTTTACTGCTTAATACCTGAAGAAGTAGTGTTTTATCTCAATATTTCCTTTATTTTTGATCCATCTGTTCCAATATATGGCACATACAAATATCATTTTATGATTATGGATGACAGCTCCTTTCCTCTTTATTAAAACATGAAAATTGTCCCTCTCTCCCTTTCTTCCTCTCTCTTTTTGTTTCCCTCCTTCCTTCCTTCTTTCTTTACTATATATATATATATATATATATATATGTATATATATATATAATTTCACGTGACACTTCAGCAGCATTAAAAAACTGATTTTTCCTTTCTCTTGAAATGTCATCTTTATTAGACTTCAAGAGAGAATTTTTAATTTTTTCTTTTTCACTATGCCTTCATCTCAGTGTTTTTACCTTGTCATATTTCTCTTACTTTTGGTCATCTTAACAATTCAGATCAAGGTCTTTTTCTCTTATTCTGAGCACTTTTCTTAACCAATTTAAACCACATCCATTTTTTAGGAAAATCATTTATATAATGACACATAGCATATTTATATTCCCATTTCAAACTTCTCTGAGGTATGCATCTCTGATATCCTGACTACTCACTTCTCCACAGGTACCTCAGGATTAATATGACCCAACAAACTCAGTATCTGCCTATTTAGGGGTGTCTGGGTGGCTCAGTCAGTTAAGCAGCTGCCTTTGGCTCAGGTCATGATCCCAGGGTCCTGGGATCGAGCCCCACATTGGGCTCCCTGCTCAATGGAGAACCAATTTCTCCCTCTCCCTCTGCCTGCTGCTCTGCCTACTCGTATTCTCTCTCTGTCAAATAAATAAATAAAATATTTTTTAAAAAGGAAGAAAAATGTATTGGTCTTACTGGTACACTCTGAATGGGTGGTACATTTGTGAACATAATTTCACAAGTGAGAAACCAAGGACAACAAGAAAGCCTTAAATGTGATATTTTCTTGAGTCTCAATAGACATCTACCCATTTACCTATAATTCCTATATATTTTTGAATTTCTAAAAACTGTAGCATATATTTGGAAAAGTGCATAATTAATGTGGGTGGGTTAATATTCCCAAATTGACCAAATTGCTGTTGAATTTTGTCAACTGTTTGTCTACATCTATTGAAATGTGCATAAATTATTTCTTCATATAATGAAAAACAATTCATTCTTGAATGTTGAATGCATCATGTGTTCCTAGAGTAACCCTGACTGTATCATAATACATGAACCTTCTTATAAATTTCTGGAATTGATTTACTAATACTTAATTAAGGATATTTATATTGATGTTCATGAAGGATTTTTTTTTTGCTTATATTTTTGTCTCATTTTGGTATAAGGACAACAAACATATAATGATTTGTGGAAGTGTTCTTTTCTATTTTCTAGAAATTTCTGTGTAGAATTTTTTTTTCCTCAAATGCTGGATAGCATACAACAATGAAACAATCTGGGCAGTGGTCTTCTTTATGGAAATGTCTTAAGTTAGGTATTTAAATTAAAAAATATATATAGTAGTAAATGTGTTATCAGGTTTTTTCTCTGGTGAGAGGTGTGTCTTTTTAGAAATTTTCCCATATAAGTTATCAAATTTATTGGTATAAAGTCATTTGTAATATTACTTTTTTTACATATCTCTATGATTGATAGTTGTAAGTCATCTTTATTTCCTGATAGTGGAAACCATTTTTTTAATTTTATAAATTAACAAATTATAACTGCTCCAAGATTTTAAACTTAGTTTTTCATAATATTCTCATATTTTCATCAGTTTGTTGATTTTTTGTTGTTGTTCTGATATTGAAATGACTTGAAATTTATATCTGCAAATACAATGATTCACTGTTATTCCTTCACCATTCTTAATAAAATAGGTGGCTAAGTTATAAAACATGATGTGTTTTTTCATACTCTATCTTCTCTACATTGATTTGAGTAGCTGTAATCAACATACACTACATTTGCACATGTCCAAGTGTGTGTTTCAAGATATATGAGACTAGTTTATTGACCTATGAATCCATTTTTATTTCATTGCCATATGGTCTAAATCATTATATCTGAATATATTTCTCTTATTGATTGTCCTTTCTTTTTTTCTTATTCCTTCAAATTGTCTTTGCATTTCTTTGTCTTTTCTTTTGCTTCCTAAATTAATTTTAGAATTAGATTGTCAATTTTGCATAAGGAAAAATTCCTGTTATGATTCTAACTAGATTTGAACTGAAAAAAAAAAGATTGAGAATTACTGACATTGCTTTAATTAGTTTTTTCATTTTTAAAAATATTTTGTTTATTTAATAAAGAGAGAGAGAGAGATAGCAAGAGAAAGAACAAGCACAGAGGAGAGGGAGAAGTAGGCTCCCCACTGAGCAGGGAGCCACCAGATGGTGGGCTCAATCCCAGGACCCTGAGATCATGACTTGAGCCAAAGTTAGGCACCTAACCCACTGAGCCACCCAAAACTCCAAATGATTTTTTCAGTTAAATCACTTGGATATCTCTAAAGAATAGCTAGTTTTTCTCTATTAGAGGCAGTGTTCTCTCTTATATTCTATTACAGCTTATCTTGCTTTGTATTGATGGGTCTTAATACACTTACTAGGAATATATCATTGTATTTAATAGTAGCAGATATACTGGTTATAGTTTTCATAATTTTACCAAATATCTTGATTTTTGGATTTGATTCTTGGAAGTCTGATTTTAGATTCCATGCTTTTAACAATACTGGTTGTTGTAAACAATGTTGGGAGGGCAAAATGAATCAGTTATTAAATTACCAAGTGTTGTTATAAGAAGCAAATTTTACCCTATAGGACTGAATCATTGGGTAGAGTAGCCAGTAACCACATTTGCCTATTGAGCAATTAAAATATAGTCGCTGTGATGGAGGAACAGAATTATTAATTTTAGTTTACATAAAATTAAAAACTGAAGAAATGTAAATTTTTATTAATCAAGTAGTTTACTATTTTGCTAGAAATGCATTTCTTTTTAATTGCTGAATCATGTAAGATATCATTGTCCTATTATTGTCGACCTGCATCGTTTCCATCATTACATATAAACATATTACAAAATTAGTCAATGTGAACAAGTTCAGTTTACATGATTTTTTTCTATACAATGGTATATCACTATAATGTGTTGGTTTGCATATTTTATGAACACAGCGTAAGTTATAGTGATACCTTTATAAATTATAATTGGCTATTACATGGAAATACATATTACTTTAGTTACAATATGTTTATTTTTTTTAACAAAATAGACCAACTGTAGGATGCAGGCCAAGTGCTGCTGATGAAGCTATTAAAACTGTATGAAACTGTAAAAGATAAGAAAAAAATGGAAGTAGGCAGTTATGAACTTTGGTACAGATGACAATGAAATTGGCTGTAATAGAGCAAAATAAGAGCTTTATGATAATCACTTAAAATTTATAAATGTCTAACAGAAGGAAAATACTGAGACTTTACCTAATATATAGCAAATTTGAATAAAAGTTTCCTCCCAACAGATAAAACGCATTGGCAAACTTATCTAAAATCAAAATTAAATATTCAACACATAATTTTAAACTAATTGTTAACAGGATCTATACCTGCAATTTTTGCCAGCTACAAAATGGTTTGAATTCTTGCATAAAAATGAAAACATTCCTAGATGGTGTATCAGTCATGGTTCAACAAAATAAAGAGAAGAGGATATATATATATATAGAGAGAGAGAGAGAGAAAGAGAGAGAGAGAGAGAGAGAGACTATAGATATATAGTGTGCTTGTGTGCTTGTGTGTGTATAGACAGATATATACATACATAGATACATAGATACAGAGAGAGAATAAGAATAGGAGACCAAGAGATTGATTGAGAGCTAAAAGAAAAAAGGAAAAGAACTTCCGTATGTAACTGTGAGAGCTCTCTGAACAAGTCCAAATCCAAATGACAGACCAATCAAGAGGAGAAGACCAGCAGACTGGAACTTACAGACAGTTACTGGTCCAGATAAAAGCTGCTGTCTACAGGTAGAATTTCTTTCTGTCTCTTTATCTGTTCTTCTCTGTCTCTCTTAGGGAAACTTCAGACATTTTTTAAGGTCTTCAAACGAATTGATTCAGGCCCAGAAAGATTAACCAGGATAACTTCCCTTAAAGTTAACTGATCAGTGACATTAATTATGTCACATCTGCAAAATGTCTCCATAGCAACAACCAGATTCATGTTTGTTTGAATAGCTGGGGACTTAGCTTACCTAACCTGTGACATATAAAAAGACCATCATCTCTACAAATACAGAGATGGTAAAAAAAAATGCTATTTCAGTTATGAAAATTTTGTTAGAAAAGTAGGCTAACTTTTTAAAAGTAAAATATCTTCAATAAGCCGCCAAACTATTCTTCACAGAATAGAGTTTTCTAATAGTTTCAAAATCCAACAAATTCCCAATATGAAAAAGAGTAAGTTTTTTTTTCCCCCACAAAAAAAGGCAAATAAAAAAACACACATTCCCACCCTGAAGAACTTTGTAATCTTGTAAAAAGTGATACAGAATGAAACACAGACACACAGACCCCAAACACACACAAGTTTAAGAGAATTGAAAGTCATGTCTCCTGACAATGAAATACTCTTTGTAAACTACTAACTTAAAAGAAAACCCGATACCTCACAAATATGCCTTTGTTTTTAAAGCTCAGATTTTTTTTAAGAAGTTGGTCTGTTCTCTCAAGAACAGTTTGGTTACAAAATAAACAGCCTAATTAAGCCCTCACTGTATGTATGCTTTACTAATGTGGTACCATTTCATAAAATCAGATGCCTTTCTGAGGAAAGAAAACACAATTAAGGACAGACCTTCTAACCAAAAAGCATAAAACTATGGAGACAATATTGTACTTGCAAAAACAAAATTGTACTTGTAAATACACATGGGGCCATAAAATGAGGTTTTAACACAGTGGGGATTAAGTAGGAGCACAGTATGAATTGGCACTCTCCCTGTTTGCTTCTAAAAACGCCTGCTAGTGTGTCAAAATGTCATTAGACGTGAAGTTTCAAGGGTGGCATTCTTGCAAATGACCGCTCCCAAAATATCCCAATGGATAGAACTCTTCCTTTTAAAATGTCTTATATATTTTAGGAAAAAAATACATCATATATGTAAAGGCTGTATGAAGCCAATGAAGAATTTAAAACAATATATTGACAAAGTGAAAATTTGATAATAAAACACTCCTTTTAATACTCTTAATAACCTCCCTACTCCCTGGGTGCCTGATAATTTTCCCCTTAGTTTTCTTTTTACTTAAATGATTTATGAATGTTTCTCTAGATCACACTGTATAATTTGTCTTGTTTTGAACGTTTTATGCGTCAAGTCATACTAGACATATTCTTTTTACTTTTGACTCCTTTGCTCAAATTTATGTTTATGAGATTCGTTTAATGTTCTCACAGGTAGCTGTTATTTCATTCAGTCTCTTTACTTATGTACTCCATTGTACAACCACATAACAGTTTATTAACTTTGTCACTGTTGAACATTAAGATTTGCTGATGAATTTCATTGGCATTCCTTGCCACTTCAGTTTAAATACGGTGTCTTAATGTTTTTTTTTTTATCTAACTTATTTTTGTTTTCTCTGTATTTCCAGCTATAATAAGGTTATTTTCTCAGACTCATATATTTTTGTAAATTAATAAATAATCTTACCATATGGTAGTTGTAAAAAATGTGATGTGTGGTTCAAAATAGGATATACCAAGTAGCTCATACCCTGTTAATTCATAACTTCTCACTAGGAAAAAAAAATCTTAAAATAATGCTGAAATCTAGATTCACAAATTAATAGCAAAATCTAGGGGAAACTCCAAAAGCAAGATGGAAAACATTCTATGAATTTTCAATTTTTAAAATACCCTAAATTTGATTAATTAATAAGGTGATCTAGAATAAGAAAATTCATGTTTTCTTAAATTCTTTCCCTCTTAGAGAGAGAACAAGTGATTGTATCCATGTTAAAATGGAGTGTCCAATATTTGTATCTATGCAAATCTGACTAGTCCAGTGGTTGAAACAATACTTGTTTCTCTTGTTTTGCACACACAAATACTCACATAATATAGTTCATTTAAAAATTCTATTAAGCATAAATTGCAATATAGTATTAATTAGAAATTAGTGAATTTCTTAGAATTAATTATCTCCACAGATACCTATATCTTATATATGAAGAGATTTCTTGTCTTTCACGGGAGTACTGATAACTATCTCCCCAAGGAACAGGTAACCTATCACAGAAATGAAAATCTTAAAACAACACCAACAATAAAAATATCAGGTGGTGGAGGATCCACTTCTAGAATGAAGAGGTCCATGGACCCAAATTCTAGTGAAAAAGATGTACCTGGCAAAAATTATTTAAAAAAAAAAAGGTCTATGAAAATTGTCCTAGAGGCACAGAACAAATGAATAAACATTTAATCAAGATAATTTAGTAAATCTTGTTAAGAACAGTGAGATCTGTGGCACTGGAGATATGAGTTGCCCCCACTTACCCTCTCCCCTACCAACCAGAGGAACAGAAGCTCCATTCCAAGCAAAGGTTGCCAAGAAGATGGGCTTACAATCTCCCCAGCAACAATCCATGCTATAGTAGCTCCCTGGGAGGGACCAGTTTTAACATTTCTCATTACCCTTCATTCTGGATTACAGAATCTACATTCCAGGTAATTAAAATTAAGAGGTAGGAATTAGTTCAAAATAGGATATACCAAATAGCTCACACTCAGCTAACTCATAACTTCTCACCAGAAAAAAAATGCTTAAAATAATGCTGAAATCTAGATTTCATCTATCATTCATGCATAATGTGAAGCTTTACTTCAGGCATAGCAAGCCAATAATACTGAGACCTTGATTGCCCTCAGCTTAGTTCATTCATAGGGCAGAGTTCCCAAGTTTTGGAAAAGCAATCTAAGAAGACCAGAGGCTACTACTCACACCAGCATCCTGATTACCAAGCAGAGATGTCTGTATGAGAGAAGCAAACCACCACTGACATACCCAACTCCAGAGCCGTGACTCCAAGAGATTTGGCCCAGGGAGAGAGGCAAACTGACTTTAAGTAGAACAAAGTATAGGAAATCAAAATCTAAAAGTACCTTCAGAAACAATGGAGATGCTGGTGGTTAAGTAATTAATAAGATGCTGTTAGTTCAATGAAAGCAAAGAGCTAAACTAGGCTATCAGTTTACCAGGGAGACTACCCAGATAGCCAAAAAGAGCTTCTGTATATACAGAAAATATATACATATATAAATACATATATGTGTGTGTATGTGTGTATGTATATACATGTGTGCAAAAGTAAATACATATAAAATCACAAACACAAAATGAAATATTCAGTTATATAAAAGAAAGAATTCTGATTTTTTGACAACGTGGATGGACCATAGGCACATTATGCTAAGTGAAGTAAGTCAGACAAAGACAAACACTGTATGTTCTCACACTGGGATCTGAAAAAAACTAAACCCATGGAAATAAAGTGTAGAAGATGGTTGCCAGAGGCTGGGGACTGGGGAAATGGGAGATGTTGGTTAAAAGGTACAAAATTCTAGCTATAAGATGAATAGATTATGGGTGTCTAATGTACAGCACAGTGACTATAATTAATAGCACTGTATTACATATTTGAAAGTTGTTGAGAGTAGATCTTAAAAGTTATTACCACACAGACACACACACAGAGATGATAATATGTGAGGTGACTAACCTTATTGTGATAATCATGCCCCAATATATTCATGTATAAAATCATCATAGTGTATGCCTTAAGCTTACATATGTTATATACCAATATCTCAATAAAAGTGGGAGAGGAAAAAAGAGCTATCCTAAAGTCAGAGACTGGATTCAAAAACTTCCAAGAAGTCTGAATTAATTGGTTAAGACTGTTAAAAAAAATAAAATGATCAGCTGAATTCTGTGGAATCAAGTAGCTAAGTACCATGCCAATAGAGATATAGTGTTTAACAGAAAGATAAAGAAAACACACATCAAAACTGAAAAAATCACTGGAATCCCAGTGACTGTATGTAGGTCAAGGCTGGATCCTCTAAAGACAGACATGAAAAGCCTCAAAATTCCAGGAATGTAGACTTAACATAAAAAGTCCAGCCAAATCACTGGGCAAATAAACAAGCAAACAAGAAAACAACAACAACAAAACACTGGGGTGTGTGTTTCAGTATCCAGAGTTGCCACAGTACATAATCTTATATGTCCAATTTTCAGAAAAGAAAAATATGAGACATGTAAGGAAACAGGAAATGATGATCTATATAGGAAAAAAAAAAAACAGAACAGGAGCAAGAAATGCCTGGAAAAAGGCCCTGATGCTACACATAATAGACAAATACTCAAATCAACTATTCTAAATATGTTAAAAAATTATAGGAAACCATGCTTAAAGAAGGAAATAAAGGTATGACAATGACAGTATCTCATAAAATAGTAAATATAAAGAGACAGACATTATTTTTAAAATGGAAATTAGAAGTTGGAAAAACTACACTAAATAAAATGCAAGCTCAACTAGAGGAGATAAAAGGTAGATTTAAACTGGCAAAAGAAGCAATCAGCAAACCTGATGACAGATCAATAGAGATTACCAATCCAAAGAGAAAACAGAAAAAGAATGAGGAAAAACAAACAGTGCTCCAGAGAAATGTGTGACGTTGTAAATATACCTACATACTGGAAATACCAAAAAGGGAAGGGTAAAAGAAAATGTGTGCAAAAATAATGGTTGAGGGATACCTGAGTGGCACAGTTGGTTAAGTGTCTGACTCTTGGTTTCAGCTTAGGTCATAATCTCAGGGTCATTAGCTCAAGCCCCATGCTGGAATCCACACTGAGCAGGGAGTCTCCCTCTGCCTCTGACCCTCCTGCTGATACATGCTCTCTCTCTCACTCTCTCTCAAATCAATAAATCCTTAAAAAATAATAGTGCCTGAAATCTTCCCCAATTTGATAAAAATATTAATCTACCCATCAAAGATGGTCAACAAACCCTGAGTAGAATAAATCACAAGAGATCCTTGCTGGGCACACCACAGTAAAAATGTTGAAAATCAAAATCAAAGTGAAAATTGTGAAAGTAGCAAGAGGAAAACAACTCTTCTAGCACAAGAGGACCTGAGTAAGATTAAGATCTGACTTCTCTTCAGGAACAACAAAAGTGAGAAAAGCTGATGAAAATTTTTAAAAACTTGTCATTTATAAACCATGTTCAACAACACCATCTTTCAAAACTGAAAATGAAGCAAAACACACCACATAAACAAAAAAACTGATAAAATTTGTTGCTAACAGACCTACTTGCTAAAAATATTAAAATAAATACTTAAGAGTGAAAGTTCATGACCTCAGACAGTAACTTGAAACAATATACATACAAGAAAAAGTTCACCAAAAAGAGTAGTTATGTAATAATGAAGGACAATATAAATGCCTATTTTTTTCTTCTTCTCTGACATGAGTTAAACACACACACACACATGCATAAACAAAAGCAAAATCAGTCCTATAAGCACAGAGAACACACTGATAGTTTCCAGATGGGAGAGGGGTGGGGAAGTGAGCAAAATGGGTGAAAGGGAAAGGGAAGTACGGGCTTCAAGTTATGGAATGAATAAATCACATGAATAAAAGGCACCAAATAAGGAATATGGTCAATGATATTGTAATAGTGATGTAGCAGGATAAATGAAATATACACACACAAATAAATAATAAATTAAAAAGTAACTGCAGGGAAGGAGTCAAGGTGGCGGATGAGTAGCAGGCTGAGATGACATCAGGTCGCAGGAGTTCAGTTAGATAGTTATCAAACCTTTCCAAACACCTAGAAATCCAACAGGAGATTGAAGAGAAGAGCAGCAATCCTAGAAACAGAAAATCAACCACTTTCTGAAAGGTAGGACCTGCAGAGAAGTGAATCCAAAGCAATGGGAAGATAGACTGTGGGGGAAGGGGCCGGCTCCCAGCAAGCCGTGGAGCAACGGAGCACAAAATCAGCACTTTTAAGTCTGCTCCAGTGAGAGACATCACTCCAGATGTGGTGGAGGGGTGGAGCAGGGGTGGAGCCCTTGTGGGGACAGTGTGGTCTCAGGACCCATGGGGTCACAGAAGGATCAGGGGTGTCTAAGTGTAGCAGAATTCACAGGTATTAGAGCAGGAAAGCCGGCTATAGAGACAGAAGCGAGGAGGGAACTCTCAGCTTGGGGTTACCTTAAACTGATCTGTGGCACATTCAGGTCACTTCTCTTTGAGCAGGGACCCACATGGAAGATCCAGGGAGACTCATCTTCCTTCTCTGGAGGCAGGAATCTGCTGAGTTTGGAGGCTCCAAATGGGACCATGTGCTAGAGACAGAAATGCTTGGTCACAGGCCAGGTGAGCTCAGAGTGTGGCTGAAGACCAGGGAGATGGGAGTGATTGAGCGCTTTTCTCTGAGTGCATATGGAGGAGTGGGGACCCTGAACTCACAGCTCCTCTGGGCCAGAGATTGGGAGGCCACATTTTCATTCCCGACCTCCAAAGCTCCACGGAAAGCATTCAGGGAACAAAAGCTCTAAGAGAAAACCTGAGCAGATCACTTAACCAGGCCCCTGGCAGGGGTGGTGCAATTCTGACTTGAGCAGAGACACTTGAGAATCACTACAACAGCCCCCCCACCCCTGAAGATAAGCAAGAACATCCAGCCAAGACCAAGCTCACTGATCAAGGAGAACAATGGAATTCCAGAGGAAAGGAAAGCAAAGCATGGAAGTCATGGCTTTCTCCCCATAATTCTTTAGTCTTGCAAAGTTAATTAAATTTTTTTAATTTTATTTTTTCCTTCTAATTTTTTTAACTTTTACTCTTTCCTCTTTTAACGTTTTTTAACTACTCTATCTTAACAATAGCTTTTGTAAAAAAAAAAACTTTTTGAACCTCCATTATTTATTTATTTATTTTAAAGATCTTATTTATTTATTTGACAGAGATTACAAGTAGGCAAGAGAGGCAAGCAGGGAGAGAGAGGAGGAAGCAGGCTCTCCACGGAGCAGAGAGCCCGATGTGGGGTTTGAACCCAGGACCCTGGGATCATGACCTGAGCCGAAGTCAGAGGCTTTAACCCACTGAGCCACCCAGGCGCCCCTTGAACCTCCACTATTATAGTCATATTTTATCCTTCACTGTATCTAACTTTATTTTTTGCATACATATACAGTATTTTCTTCTCAAAAATTTTGGCTTACAACTTCTAATAGATCAAAATATACCCTAAATCTAGCACAGGGCTTGGTTCTAGTCTCCTGGATGAGCAAATTCTCTTTACTTTCTTTTTCTTTCTTTTCTCAACCAACTTATCTTATCAAGTCCTTCTTTAGAATTTTTTAAAAAATCAAGTGGGTGGCTCTGTTCTATTCACCAGTATTATATATATATATATATTTTTTTTTTTTTAACTTTTTTTAACCTCCTCTCCTCTCCCCATGATTTGGGTTCTCTTCTGATCTGGT
>PISX010014427.1:33856-53245 GCA_004024625.1 Mellivora capensis
AAAAAAAAAAAAAAAAAAAAAAAAAAAAAAAAAAAAAAAAAAAAAAAAAAAAAAAAAAAAAAAAAAAAAAAAAAAAAAAAAAAAAAAAAAAAAAAAAAGAACAAGCAAGAGGCAGTACCAAAGGCTAGGGACGTAATCAATACAGAAATTGGTTATATGTAAGATCTAGAGTTCAGAATGATGATTCTCAAGGTGCTAGCTGGGCTCAAAAAAGGCATGGAAGATATTAGAGAAACCCTCCTGGAAAAATAAAACCCCTTTCTGGAGAAATAGAAGAACCAAAATCTTAACAAGCTGAAATAAAAAAAGCCATTAATGAGGTGCAATCAAAAATGGAGGTTCTTACTGCTAGGATAAATGAGGCAGAAGACAGAATTAGTGATATAAAAGACCAAATGATGGAGAATAAAGAAACTGAGAAAAAGAGAGACAAACAACTACTGGACCAAGAGGGGAAAATTCAAGAGATAAGTGATACCATACAATAAAACAATATTAGAATAATTGGGATTCCAGAAGAAGAAGAAAGAAAGGGGGGGTAGAAGGTATATTAGAGCGAATTATTACAGAGAATTTCCCTAATATGGCAAGGGAACAAACATCAAAATCCAGGAGGCACAGAGAACCTCCTCTCAAAATCAATAAGAATAGGTCCACACCCCATCATCTAATAGTAAAACTTACAAGTCTTAGTGACAAAGAGAAAATCCTGAAAGCATCTCAGGAAACAAAAAAGTCTATAACAATGTTAAAAATATTAGATTGGCAGCAGACTTATCTACAGAGACCTGGTAGGCCAGAAAGAAATGGCATGATACGTTCAGAGCACTAAATGAGAAAAAATATGCAGCCAAGAATACCATATCCAGCTAGGCTATCACTGAAAATAGAAGGAGAGATAAAAAGCTTCCAGGACAAACAAAAATGAAAAGAATTTGCACATAACAAACCAGCTCTACAGGAATTATTGAAAGGGTCCTCTAAGCAAAGAGAGAGCCTAAAAGTAGTAGACCAGAAAGGAACAGCGACAATATACAGCAACAGTCACCATACAGACAATACAATGGCACTAAATTCATATATCTCAATAGTTACCCTGAATGTAACTGACCTATATAGTCCAGTCAAAAGACACAGGTTATCAGAATGGATAAAAAAGACAAAAGCCATCAATATGCTGTCTACAAGAAACTCATTTTAGACCAAAGACACCGCCAGATTTAAAGTGAGGGTGCAGAAAACAATTTACCATGCTAATGGACACCAAAAGAAAGCTGGGGTGGCAATTGTTCTATCAAATAAATTAGATTTTAAGCAAAAGACCATAATAAGAGATGAGGAAGGTCACTATATCATACTCTGTCCAACAAGAAGATCTAACAATTTTAAATATCTTTTCCCTAACATGGGAGCAGCCAACTATATAAACCAATTAATAACAAAATCAAAGAAACACATCAAAAATAATACAATAATAGTAGGGGACTTTAACACTCCCCTTACTGAAATGGACAGATCATCCAAGCAAACTATCAACAAGGAAATAAAGGCCTTAAATGACACACTGGACCAGATGGACATCACAGATATATTCGGAACATTTCATCCCAAAGCAACAGAATACACATTCTTCTCTAATGTACATGGAACATTCTCCAGAAGAGATCACATTCTGGGTCACAAATCAGGTCTCAACTGGTACCAAAAGAATGGGATCATTCCCTGCATATTTGCAGACCACAATGCTCTGAAGCTAGGACTCAATCACAAAAGGAAAGTTGGAAAGAACACAAATACATGGAGACTAAAGAGCATCCTACTGAAGAATGAATGGGTCAACCAGGAAATTAAAGAAGAATTGAAAAAATTCATGGAACCAAATGAAAATGAAAACACAACTGTTAAATCTGTGGGACAAAGCCAAGGCAGTCCCAAGAGGGAATTATATAGCAATACAAGCCTTTCTCAAGAAACAATAAAGGTCTCAAATATACAACCTAACCCTACATGTAAAAAAGAGCTGGAGAAAGAATAGCAAAGAGAGCCTAAACCCAGCAGGAGAAGAGAAACAATAAAGATCAGAGCAGAAATCAATGAAATAGAAACCAAAAGAACAGCAGAACAGAGCAATGAAACTAGGAGATGGTTCTTTGAAAGAATTAATTGGATTGATAAACCCATTGCTAGACTTATCAAAAGGAAAAGATAAAGGATGCAAATTAATAAAATCATGAATGAAAGAAGACAGATCACAACCAACACCAAAGGAATACAAACAATTATAAGAACATATTATGAACAACTATATGGCAGCAAATTTGACAATCTGGAAGAAATGGATGCATTCCTAAAGACATATAAACTACCACAACTCAACCAGGAATAAATAGAAAACCTGAAAAGACCCATAACCAGTAAGGAGATTGAAGCAGTCATCAAAAATTTCCCAAAAAACAAGAGCCCAGGGTCAGATGGCTTCCCAGGAGAATTCTACCAAGCATTTAAAGAAGAATTAATTCCCATTCTCCTGAAACTGTTCCAAAAAAACACAAATGGAAAGAAAACTTCCAAACTCATTTTATGAGGCCAGGATTACCTTGATCCCAAAACCAGACAAGGACCCCATCCAAAAAGAGGATTACAGACCAATATCCTTGAGGAATACAGATGCGAAAATTCTCACCAAAATACTAGCCAAAAGGATCCAACAGTACATTAAAAGGATTATTCACCACGACCAAGTGGGATTTATTCCAGGACTGCGGGTTGGTTCAACAACCACAAATCAATCAATGTGATACAATACATTAATAAAAGAAAGAACAAGAACCATATGATACTCTCAATAGGTGCTGAAAAAGGATGTCACAAAGTACCCCATCCTTTCTTAATCAAAACTCTTCAAAGTGTAGGGATAGAAGGTACATACCTCAATATCATCAAAGCCATCTATGAAAAACCCACAGCGAATATCATTCTCAATGGAAAAAATCTGAGAGCTTTTCCCCTAAGGTCAGGAACACGGCAGGAATGTCCATTATCACCACTGCTATTCAACATAGTACTACATGTCCTAGCCTCAGCAATAAGACAACAAAAATAAATTAAAGGCATCCAAATCAGCAAAGAAGTCAAACTCTCACTGTTTGCTGATGATATGATACTTAATGTGGAAAACCCAAAAGACTCCACTCCAAATCTGCTAGAACTCATACAGGAGTTCAGTAAAGTGTCAGGATATAAAATTAATGCACAGAAATCAGTTGTATTTCTATACACCAACAGCAAGACAGAAGAAAGAAATTAAGGAGTCAATCCCATTTACAACTGCACCCAACACCATAAGATACCTAGGAATAAACCTAACTAAAGAGGCAAAGAATCTGTACTCAGAAAACTATAAAGTACTCATGAAAGAAATTGAGGAAGACACAAAGAAATGGAAAAATGTTCCATGCTCATGGATTGGAAGAACAAATATTGTGAAAATGTCTATGCTACCTAAAGCAATCTACACGTTTAATGCAATCCCAATCAATGCCATCAATTTTTTTCAAAGAAATGGAACAAATAACCCTAAAATTTAAATGGAACCAGAAAAGACCCCAAGGAATATTGAAAAGAAAACCAAAGTTAGTGGCATCACAATTCCGGATTTCAAGCGCTATTACAAAGCTGTAATCTTTAAGACTGTATGGTAGTGGCACAAAAATAGACATATAGATCAATGGAGCAGAATAGAGACCAAGAAATGAACCCTCAACTCTATGGTCATGTATTCTTCAACAAAGCAGGAAAGAATGTCCAATGGATAAAGGGCAGTCTCTTCAACAAATGGTGTTGGGAAAATTGGACAGCCACATGCAGGAAAATGGAACTGGACCATTTTCTTACACCACATACAAAAATAGATCCAAAATAGATGAAGGACCTCAATGTGAGAAAGGAATCCATCAAAATCCTTGAGGAGAACACAGGCAGCAACATCTTCGATCTCAGCCACAGCAATTTTTTCCTAGAAACATCGCCAAAGGCAAGGGAAGCAAAGGCAAAAATGAACTATTGGGATTTCATCAAGATCAAAAGCTTTGCACAGCAAAGGAAACAGTCAAGAAAACCAAAAGACAACTGACAGAATGGGAGAAGATATTTGCAAACGACATATCAGATAAAGGGCTAGTATCCAAAATCTATAAAGAACTTATCAAACTCAACACCCAAAGAACAAAGAATCCAATTAAGAAATGGGCAGAGGGTATGAACAGGCATTTCTGCAAGGAAGACATCCAGAAGGCCAACAGACACATGAAAAAGTGCTCTACATCACTCAGCATCAGGGAAATACAAATTAAAACCACAATGAGATACCACCTCACACCAGTCAGAATGGCTAAAATTAACAAGTCAGGAAACAACAGATGCTGGTGAGAAAGGGAACCCTCCTATACTGCTGTTGGGAATACAAGCTGGTGCAACCTCTCTGGAAAACAGCATGGAGGTTCCTCAAAAAGTTGAAAATTGAGCTACCCTATGACCTAGCAATAGCACTACTGGGTATTTACCCTAAAGATACAAATGCAGTGATCCGAAGGGGTACGTGCACCCAAATGTTTATATTATGTCCATAATAGCCAAACTATGGAAAGAACCTAGATGTCCATCAACAGATGAATGGATAAAGAAAATGTGAGATACACACACACACACACACACACACACACAATGGAATACTATGCAGCCATCAAAAGAAATGAAATCTTGCCTTTTGCAACAATATGGGTGGAACCAGAGGGTATTATGCTGAGTGAAATAAGTCAATCATAGAAAGACAATTATCATATGATCTCCCTGATATGAATAATTTGGGATGCAACGTGGGGGGTTTGGGGCGTAGGGAAGGAAAAAATGAAACAAGATGGGGTTGGGAGGGAGACAAACCATAAGAGACTCTTAATCTCACAAAACAAACTGAGGGCTGCTGGGGGTAGGTGGGTAGGGAGGGGATGGTTGGGTTATAGACATTGGGGAGGATATGTGCTATGGTAAATGTTGTGAAATATGTAACCTAGCAATTCACAGACCCGTATCCCTGAGGCTAATAATACATTATATGTTAATAAAAAATAAATATTTTTTTAAAAACTGTATAATATTTTATATAATTGTATTATGGGGCATATAACAGAAATGTTATATGTTTGATAATAATATCACAAAGGATATGGGTGGGGCAAAGTCATCTTGGAATTAGAAAATATCAAAAGATAATAACTTAAATCAATAGGAACATATTAAAAACCTAGTAAATAAAATTATGTACTTGCTTTCCTTGGTTCTCTCAGCTTTTTAAAAAAGATATATTACATAAAGTAATATACAAAAGTATGCTTATATTTTTAGCATATAGGTGTATATAGTGTATTACATTACTCACATAAAAACAGGGAAGAGGCAAAATAATATAATTCTCTATCTAGATGGAATTAAGTTAGTATAAATCTGAATGAAGTAGATTATAAAGTAAGATGTATATGGTAAGCCACTGAACAATCACAGAGATAATAGCTTAAAAAATGGACTGAGGGAGGGCACCTGGGTGGCTCAGTGGGTTAAAGCCTCTGCCTTCGGCTCAGGTCATGATCCCAGGGTCCTGGGATTGAGCCCCACATCAGGCTCTCTGCTCAGCAGGGAGCCTGCTTCCTCCTCTCTCTCTCTGCCTGCCTCTCTGCTTACTTGTGCTCTCTGTCAAATAAATAAATAAGATCTAAAAAAAAAAAAAAGACTGAGGGGCGCTTGGGTGGCTCAGTCAGTTGAGCTCTGACTCTGGGTCTTGGCCCAGGTCATGGTTATGAGATCAAGTCCCATGTGGGGTTCCAGGCTCAGCGGGGAGACTGCTTGAGATTCTCTCCCTTTCCTTCTGCTCCTCGCCCATCTCTAAAAATAAATAAATCTTTAAAACAAATAGACTGAAAAAAATCTTTCACAAAGCCAAATGTTACACTAGAAAATATTTAGTTAATGAAAAGAAAGGAGTAAAGGAGGAACAGAGAGACATATGGAAAACAAAATTAAAATGGCAGACATCAATCCAATATCAGTAGGATTATTAAACGTGGATGGTTTAAACAATACAATCAAAATGCAGAGTTTGTCAGAGAGGTTTAAAAACAAGACCCAATTCTATTTAGTCTGCAGGAGACACACTTTAAATGGAATCTTATAAACTATAAGGAATGGGAAAAAATATAACATGAAAACAGCAAACACAAGATCAAATGGTTCTATTACTAGACAAAATGGACTTTAAAACTAAAAATGCTAGTAGTAATTGTAATACTCTTTAAATAATGGATAGAGCAACCAGTCAGAGGATCAAAACAGAAAGAGAGGACTTAAAACATATCACAAGACAAGTAGACCTAACAAAAATCCACAAAGCACACTACCTGACACAGCAGAGTACACATTCTTCTCCTGTACATAAAGGAACATTCTACAGTATACACCATAAGCTAGGCCATTAAATAATAATTAATTTGTATGTATTAAAATCATGAAATTATTTTCTGTGAACAATAAGTGGATTTAGAAATCAATAAAGAAATTCTGGAATTTACAAATATGTAGAAATTAAACTACATTCTTTATATAGTCATAAAGTAAATTAAAATATGTTGAGATGAACAAAAATAAAGACATAGGATGCAACTAAGGATGAATGCAGTGTTTTATAGCTATAAATGTTTAAGAAAGAAGAAATAGCTCAAGTAAATAATTTAAAAAATTGGAAAAAGAAAAGCAAACTCTAAAGCAAGCAGAAGGAAGTTAATCATAAATATTAAAATGGAAATTAAGGAAATTGAGAATATTAAAACAATAGAGGGAATCAAGAAAACTAAAAGTTAATTATTTGTAATATTAACAAAATTGACAGAACTTTTAGATTAATCAAGGAAAAAGAATATTCAAGTTACTATAATCAGGAGTAAAACAGCAAGATGTTGATCTTACAGATATAAAAATGACTATATGAGACTACTTTGAAGAACTGTATGATGAAATAGAACTTAAATGAAACTTGGATGAAGAACTTGGATGAAATAGATAAGTTCCTAGAAAACAAAGACTACCAAAATCAACTCAAGAAGAAATAAAAAAATATGAATAGACCTATACCAGGTACAAATACAGGATTAGTAGTGAAGCTATTATTCACACACATATAGACACACACACACACACACACAGCCCAGCTCCAGAGAGCTCAATGGCAAACTTTATCAAATATTTGAAGAATAATCAATAGTTCTCCATACACTGTTCCATAAAAATTAGAAGAGGGGGGGGAAAAAACAAACAAACAAACCAAACACTTTCCAACTTATTCTGTAAGGACAGGGTTAGCCAGGTAATAAGCCAGAGAAATATATCTCAAAAAAAGAAAGCTACAAAGATCTTGTATTAATACTTCACAAAAATCCTCAGTAAGGAGGCACCTGGGTGGCCTAGTGGGTTAAGCCTCTGCCTTCGGCTCAGGTCATGGTCTCAGGGTCCTGGGATCGAGCCCCACATTGGGCTCTCTGCTCAGGGGGGAACCTGCTTCCCCTCTCCTGCCTGCTGCTCTGCCTACTTGTGATCTCTGTCTGTCAAATTAGTAAATAAAAAAATCTTTTAAAAAAATCCTCAGTAAGATTCCAGCAAACCAAATCCAGTGACATATCAAAAGCAATATATGCCACAATCAAATGTCATTTATCAAGAATAAAAGGATGACTTAACATCCACGTATCAAAGTAATATATTATATAATGTAATATACTATATGTAATATCCTATATATAATACACTATACTACAATATAATGTAATATATTACTAGATATACTATATGTATATCTATATGCTATAGGACTAGAAAAATGGATAATGTAATATACTATATGACTAGAATAAAAGATAAAAATCACATGATCATCTCAATATATTGTGGCTCAATAAATTGTTCTCATGCTTAAAGATAACTACTACAGCTTCATCATAACGTTTCAGAGAGCAGGAGGCAGAAATCAGCATATGGCCCTTCTTCTTTTAAGAATGCTACATGAAGGGGTGCCTGGGTGGCTCAGTGGGTTAAAGCCTCTGCCTTTGGCTCAGGTCATGATCCTAGAGTCCTGGGATCGAGCCCCACATCAGGCTCTCTGCTCCGAAGGGAGCCTGCTTCCTCCTCTCTCTCTGCCTGCCTCTCTGCCTGTGATCTCTGTCTGTCAAATAAATAAATAAATCTTTAAAAAAAAAAAAAGAATGCTACATGAAATATACATATTATTATTCTGCCTATTCAATTTTCCTAACTAATTGCACAGCCTGAAATTATTGCAATACATTTGAAAAATTGGGTCTTTTATCTGGGGCAGCAAATTTAGGAGGCAATTAACAGTCTAAGCCACAAATAATTAAGGTTCCTTCAGAAAAGAACAGGATTATTCACAAAAAGTAAATAAACTGAAAAGAAAATGGGACTATAGGGAGAAAGAAAACTGATATTAAAGATAACAGGAGATATGCAAGAAAGAAAATCTCAGACAAAATCAAGAAGCTTCAGTCACTAATCAGACTATTGAGGTTGAATTCCAATAATCAGTCAAAGCTCTATTATCAGAATAAAATTAGAAGTTAACTCAGAAATTTTCAAGTAAGGCCAGATGAATTTCAATTACCTTACTCTGCATAATGGCTTCCTTGTCCCAGAAAAATGATATATATATATATATATAAAGCAAATATGATTATAAATGTGTAGGCATTTACAGTCCTGATACATATATGTGTTTAGAATTAAAAGACAGGGGAGAAAGAATGTGATCTATCTCTATATTTACCTCTCTTTCTCTCTATATTAGAGAAGAAAAACATTTAATTAGAAAGAGAAACATTTACTGTTTGGACCACAGTGAACTGGTATCAGATAATGGCCTATTTGGAATATCAAAAAACAAAAAGAATCCAAAAGTTACTAATTGTGAAGTAATTTACCTGTCTTCCTAGATTTAACATTCAGCAAGCTAAATACTATATACTCCAGCCTGCACTCCCCAGGGACTCTAAAGACCATGGGATATAGAGGAATAAAGGCTAAACATTTATTTAAGTTCAAATAATCAAATAGCTTTGCATGCATGAAATAAATGAGCCTTTTCCTGTCAGGTTAGAACAAATGTTATCTCCATATATTCCATGAGGCAACTGAAGAACAAAGAAACCAAGTAAATTCCCTAAAATCTTACAGCTCCTGCTTGGAAATGATGGAGTCAGGACCCAAATTTGAGTGGCTTCCAGAGTTTTCTCTCAAATATTTTGCTAATAACCTACTCTGGTAATCTGAACATTTAGGGAAATTAGGCTGTTTTTTGTTATGGAAGCCAAGGAGAAGAATCATTTGAAGAAAGGAATGATTAAGAGTTTAAAATATTGCTAAAGATACAAGAGTGAAATATTTTCATGTAAGTGGCAACAAGGCAGTATAATGAAGCTGGGTAATTTTATATCACATTTAGATAGCAATTAATTATATGAAGGAAGACATTTTGATTTCAATCAATCCTGAAAATGAGAGGAGAGAAAGACTGACAGAAAAAGCTCCAGGGCATGAGTGAGGTACTGAGGTAGGATTGTGCAAAGTATTTTTTTAACATAGCTGAAATGTCATCATTTTAAAATACTGATGGTATGAAGCTTTCAACAGATGGGAGAGGGTGAAATTATTGGTAAGAAACTTAGGGTGCACAATATACAGTCTTACATCCAGTTAAATCATTGTTATGCTTATTTTGCCTAAATAGTTTACTGCCCAGTCAAGTGAGATATATACTCATACATTTATTTAGTGAATAATATTGAATATATATGTGGAGTCAATATATATGCATATATAACAGAATATATATGTATATATAATAAATCTCCCCATACACAATCCCCAATATGCAAATATGTATGTTATATACCATTTTTTTAATTTCTTTTCAGCGTAACAGAATTCATACATAGTTTTACACCACACCCAGTGCTCCATGCAATGCGTGCCCTCCACAATACCCACCACCAGGCTCCCCCAACCTCGCACCCACTGCCCCTTCAAAACCCTCAGGTTATTTTTCAGAGTCCATAGTCTCTCATGGTTCATCTCCCCCCCAATTTCCCTCAACTCCCTTCTCCTCTCCATCTCCCCATGTCCTCCATGTTATTTGTTATGCTCCGCAAATAAGTGAAACCATATGATAATTGACTCTCTCTGCTTAACTTATTTCACTCAGCATAATACCATTTTTAATCTAGATATTTCTCTCTTAGAAACCTTTACAATTTTATCTGGAGATTAGTAAATTTAGGACTACCATCACCTTTTTCCTGAATTGGGTCTAGTTTGTCACAGACCTGATGACTGCATGCTTTCTTATTTTCCCCCTCACTTTGCTAAATCAAATCTCATATTAGCTATTAAGAAATGATTGAATGGAAGGACATTTTTGAACTCATGAGTTGGGAACTATCCAATTTTTCCCTGAAATTGGATAAAGCTTGGGGATTAGAATAGGAATTCTAGAGTAAAAATAATTTTCCTTAGAACTTAAGTAGCATAATTCAAATTGTCAATTTTCAAGAATTGCTACTTAGAGAACTAACATGGCTGCAATTCTGTCCCATTGTATGTGTTTATGTTTAATCCTCCAGGACATTTTAGACTCTTTTTCCTGTTTTCCTAAAAGTCATAAAGAATCTCAACTTTTTTTAAGGAAAACAATCAACCCTTTTAAGAAATTCTTGCATCCTACAAACTTTTTCCCTCATATTACTCATTTATTTGTTTCCTATCTGCTTTTTCTCTCCTTTTGAAATTATCATTAAAAAATGTTAGAATAAAAACTTTATTATCAACTTATTTGATTCCTTTTCACCTAATTGTTGGTCTTTTTGTTTTGTGTGTTTCTTTCAGGAAGAATTCTTTCATTTTATTCTGTAGCATGCAATTATTATTATATTTAATTTGGCTAATATACTTTCCAAAAGATAGATATTACCTCTTAGCAAGTCTTTTTATTTTAATGGATGATATCTGATGTCTTTGAAGATACAGATTTTATTTGATTTTTTAAGTGTTCATAGAAGTTTTCATTTGCACACAGTTTAATAAGAAAAAAATAATTCTGAATAATGATATACAACATCAACAATCTCCAGACTAGAACTTTCTACTGTCACTTTAACTAAACAAGAGCCACATTTCCCAGGACTCCCTGCCTTGTATTATTCCAAGTAAAATCTGATCAAAATAACTAGTTTGAGATTTGGAAGACAGACAAAAAGCAAGAGATGGTACTTCCTGAATGTTCATATTGTTGCATCTGTTAACAGATGAAGAAATGCCCAACAGATTCACACTTGTTGTTGACCACCACTATGTGTATAGATCTTCTTGCCAGTATATTAGCCTGTTCTCTTGCGAGTATATCAGTGTTCTCTTGCCAGTCACAAGACATTTAGTTGTAGATCTTCAAAGGAAAAATTTCCTCGAGACTGCTCTTCCAATTCCCCCTTTCTGGCTCTCCTTTGTGATTAAAATTTTCTGGTCTTCTCAAATTGATAGATTTCTGGTGTCTTTAATCTTCCAGTTCCACCTTTAAGACCTTCATATCTTACATAGCTCTTCTCACAGATGTATGGTCTAATGCCTATATTAAATAATTTATTTCATAAGTCATAATAGAGTCTGTGAGAAAATACCTACATACTGGGTATCCTTGTTTTGTACCAAATTTCACAAGGCAAGTAAATAGTATTTCAACATGAGTGTAATATAGGTGTTTCATAAATATCATTTATCAGACTAACAGTGTTTCCTATTTCTAGCCTGCTAAGTGTCTTTTAATAAATTACAGTTTAATCAAATAAACTTCTTTTGAGATAATTAACATGTTTTCTATATCTTATTTTTAATGAATAATCACATTGGTTTTTGAATAAACAAAACTTGCATTTTTGGAATAATTCTTATATTTTTTGTGACAATTCAGTTTGCTAGTATTTTGTTTATGAGTTTTTATATACATGTTCATGAGGTAAATTTCCTTTAATTTTCATATATGTATAATGTTCTTAGGCTAGTATCAGTTATACTGGTCTCAAAATTTAAGATTAGTATTTTTTTTAATTTTTTAATTTATATACAGAGGGAGAGAGAGAGAAAGGATCCACACACATGAGTGGGGAAAGGGACAGAGGGAGAGAAGGAAGAGCAGCAGACTTCCTGCTGAGTGCAAAGCCAGACATGGGGTTTGATCTCACAACCCTGAGATCATGACCTGAGCTTAAATAAAGAGTTGGACTTAACTGACAGAGTCACGTAGGTGCCCCTTAAGATTAGTTTATCTTTTTCCTATGTTTTTCTAGTTCTTCTTCAGGGGGAATTTTTTTTAATTAAAAATTTAACAACTATGAGATTACCTATACTTTTTATTTCTTCTTCTGTCAGCTTGGATAAATGTTTCTTCAAAAAAAGTATCTATTTTTTCTGGATTTTTTAAAATGTAGTGACATAAACTTATTTAATTCTCTTATCTTTTTTAGTGTGGGAAGGTCTTAAAATAGTGCCTTATCCTTGGTTTTGGAAGTTATATTCTCATATTTTTAAATCAACCTGACTAAAGATTTATTGATTTATTGTTCTTATAAAAACAACTTTTGATCGTTGATTTTACTTAACTTATGTGTGTTCCCTATTTTATTTTAACGCATTTTGTTTAATTTTCTTCTGCTTTCTTTGGTTTTAATAGCTATCATTATTCTACCTTATTGGTACCATAGCTTCAAAATTATATTTTTATATATATTTTTTCTTTTCTAATATACACAATTAAAGCTATGAATTTCTCTCAAGTCACTAATTTAGATGTATCCTCCATTTTTTTTTAAGGATACATTTTTAGAGCAGTTTTAGGTTCACAACAAAACAGGTGAAAATAAAGATATTTCTCATCTATCCTTACCCCCATGTATGTATAGCTTCATACTTATCAACATACCCCAAATATATTTGTTATAATTAATGAACATTATAATCACTAAAGTCCACAGTTTACATTATGGATCAATCTTGATGCTGTACATCCTGTGGGTTTGCATAAACATACAATAACATGTATTATCATTATGATACCATACAGACTATTCCTCATGGATTTTCATGGCTTGATAATTCGGTTTTTTGTGCTAATTTCCATTTTACAGATATACCACAGTTTATTTATCCATTCACTTATTAGTAGGCATTGTGGTGGCTTCCATGTCTGGCAATAATGAATAAAGTTTCTATAAATATGTATGTACAAGTTTTTGTGTGGGCATAAGTTTTCAACTCCATTAGGTAAACACCAAAAAACATGATTACTGCATTGTATGGTAATAGTATATAGTGCTGTAAGGAACTGCCAAACTGTCTTCTGAAGTGGCAACATCATTTTACATTTCTACCAGCAATGAATGCAAGTTCTTATGGCTCCACATCCTCTCCAGCATTTGGTGCTATCAATATGTCAGATTTCATCCATTATAATGGGTATACAGTGGGATCTTGTTGCTTTAAACATTTTTTTTCTATTGGATTAATACTGTCAAAATTTTTTCTATGAAAACTATTCCTTGAAACAAAATTCTTCATTGAAATGTGGTTTTGGATACTGGATAAACATTGGAGAGGATCTGTACAAGAGTTGTAGATATGGGAAAACTGCTGTATTCCACTACCTATTATTTTCCTTTATGGTGTCAAGTTTTGAAAAGATAAAGGCAGAATAAAAGAATGACTTACTACAGGGTCTGTGGCAACACAATGAAACACCTACAAAACCTTGAAAAATAAGGATCAGACAACTACTCCAGAGGGACTTGTAGCATGAGCTTAAATAGTTCCCATTCTCAATTAATACTTTGAGAGTCAGAAGGGAAAAATAAGCAAATAACTAAAAATGAGTCACTAAAAGTAAAGTAAAACATAAATAAAGCTGCCTCTTTACTTAATTTTACTGGATGTAGTGTACATAATACAGATAGTATTATCTCTGATTTCAGTGAAATTACAGACTCAATCATCAGGCAATTGCTAATTACAAACAGATTATAAAATACAGGAGGATACAAAATGTAATCCTCCACATCTACTGTGATTTAAGAATAGGATACAGACATATAGAGGCACATGTTATGGTTACAAAGGGTTGTAAAGGGATTCAAAGGGATAAGCCTGATATTTTATTGATCTGATATGGGTAATACAATTTATAACCTATTTAAAGAAATCTTGGTCAGCTTTTATTCTGTTGAAACTGAATGCCATTAAGAAATAGTTGAAGTGTCCCAACATGACCCTTTTGAAAAATCAGAATTGGTAATATAAATGGATACTATTTATGAGTGCAAGAGGACACAGTGAGATACAAATAACAATTATGTTTCAGAATATATTATATTTTTCACAAACATAAAATAGTGATTACACTAGAATAAGCAAAGATTAGAAAGGAATGCATTTTTTGTAACAGAAGACTAAATGTTATAATATTCAATATTAGCTGAAAGTATTATTAGCTATGGATTTAGCATACTTTTTGTGTTTATATTCAGTTTCACTACAAAAATGTTTTAAATACCTTCAAAAGATATATCTCTAGTAAGTATATTAATATTGAAGATGTATAGTTTCTTGCACATAACTTTTTAAATATTTTAACAGAGAAATAAAAGAGAGATGTTGATTTAAATTTACTTTGAATTTCCTATATTTTTCTTGCCATATTTTATTGATTGCAACTTAATGTTATAGAATGTCTATGTAGGAGACATAAATTGCTTGCAAATAGTGAAACTGAAACACTCCTAAATAATTTATTTGAATAAAGTAAAATATGCTTCTGTAGCCAACTAACTTGTATATACTTGTACAAAGTAGGGAACTATATTTAATCCCAATTGTAATAGGATGGTGTCAGAATATTGCCAGTTTTAATTTTTTCTAGTTATAGGTTTCCCTAAAATTAAAAATGTATAAGTAAAAAGTCTCTCCAAATATAACATAATACATGTTACATGTATTATAACATAATACATAATACATGTTACATGTATGATATACATGATATATGATACTGAAGCATAATATGCTTCAGTATCATATATCAACTTTAAAAGAGTGAAAAATGTTCTTTGTTCTTCCTTCATATTGGAAATATTAAAAGAATTGCCAAAATCATATGTTGCAAAGAAGAGGCATGGCACAAATGAAGAAAAACACATAGGAAAATAAACAAATGAGTTTTCTCTCAGTCAAGTGCCAAATTCCAGTTACTGACTGACTCTTCTCCATGGAGTGATTCATGGACCTGTGCCATTTTATGTGTAGGAACTAATCTCCATCTATATCTATATCAAGTCACCAGAAAGGAAAATGAGAAAATGGAGGAGTCCAATTTGTTTATTAAAAGTGCTATCCCCTGGTAGGGGGATATTTTTATAAGTTTAACCTTGTTTTTACTCACAAGTCTAGTAAAGAAGAAATCATCTGTAACATCACTGAAGAGAGACTATGATGCTCACCCTTGCATTTGTAATACAAATAAAATTGCTTCAACCACTAAGTAGGGGAATTTGGCAATATTATTGAAATATAAAATGCATATGCCCTTTGTTTACCAGTAAAAGAACTGTTAAAATTCATGCCCTCAACCCTCTTACTTAAAAATGGAGGAGCAGCTAAGAGAGAAAAGTAAGTCATATATATATAATATTTTTATAAACACTTATACATATTTTTCATATAACTATAACATATAGTTATAGAAGAACTGAGAAGCAAGATAAAAGAATTAAGAATCCTAGGGAGTGGGGTGTCTGGGTGGCTTAGTGGGTTAAAGCCTCTGCCTTCATCTCAGGTCATGATCCCAGGGTCCTGGGATCGAGCCCCACATCAGGCTCTCTGCTCAGTGGGGATTCTGCTTCCCCAACCCCTCTTTACCTGCCTCTCTGCCTACTTGTGATCTCTGTCTGTCAAATGAATAAATAAAATCTTTAAAAAAAAAAAAAAGAATCCTAGGGAGTGGGGCTGCTGCTGCTTGAGATAAAATGGTGAAAGAAGTCCTTTTCTGAGGAAGAGACTTTTAAGCAGTGATAAAAATGAAGTCAAGAATGAGTTTCTAGGTTGATGGGGCTAGAATGTCATAAGGATTGAATGAGATTAAGTAATTCAAGAATCAACACAGAGTTCAAGGTGTTGAATACCATAAAGCAATATGAAAAGGGGTAGTAGATGAAATTAGACATATTATCTGTGGATTAGGCCCTGTTGGGCCTAATAGAACCTGGTAAGGATTATATTTTTTTTAACTTTTTTTTTTAAGTTTTTTTTTTTTTTTTTTTTTACTTGACAGAGAGAGAGATCACAAGTAGGCAGAGAGGCAGGCAGAGAGAGAGAGGGGGAAGCAGCCTCCCTGCCAAGCAAAGAGCCCAATGTGGGGCCCGATTGCAGGACCCTGAGACTACGACCCAAGCCAAAGGCAGAGGCCCAACCCATTGAGCCACCCAAAACATTATGGAGGACGTTGAGTGAGAGAGTGATTCTAAGTGGATCTCTCCAGCTTGTGGAGAAAAGATTAAAGGAAGCCTAGACTGGAGGAAAGAAGATGGGTTAGAAGGTTACTGTATTATTCTCAGTAAACAAATACTTTGGTTTAGGATGGGCTGCTACTAATAGAAGAGGTGAAATGTGGTTGAATTTAGAATGTAAGTGAACTGATATAAGGGCACAGTTCTGATATAGTGATAGACTGAATATGATTTGTGAGAGTAAGAGAGGAGTTTAGAATATTATCAATAACTTTTCTAGAAGAATTTGTAGTTCTAGTTACTGAGTAGGGAGGAAACAAGAGTTCAGTTTTATGCATGGTAACTTTAAGATGGTTATTGTAGGTCCAAGTGGTGATGTGCACTAATACATGGCTACTCCATATATGAGTGTCTAATTCAGGACAATCCAGTAAAGCTGGATGGGAATCATCCCGTGAAGATGTGCACCTGAGAGGAGAAACATTTCATTGGCAAAATCCTGGGACATTCCAAAAATTTGAAAGAAAAGCAATACTTCACTTGGCATAATCCTCTCCAATTCCATCCACGTTGATGCAAAAGGGGGCTATTCATCCTTTCTGATGGCTGAGTAATATTCTATTGTATGTATGAACCACATCTTCTTTATTCATTCATCCATTCATTTATTCATTCATTCATATTCTTATTTATTCATTCAGGGCATCTCAGGTACTTGCACAGTTTGGCTATTGTGGACATTGCTGCTATGAGCATTGCGGTGCATGTGCCCCTTCTTTTCACTGCATCTGAATCTTTGGGGTAAATACTTAGTAGTGCAATTTTTGGGTCATAGGGTAGATCTATTTTTAACATCTTGAGGAACCTCCATACTGTTTTCCAGAGCTGCTGTATCAACTTGCATTCCCACCATTGCCATGGATGGACCTGGAGGGGATTATGCTAAGTGAAATAAGTCAAACAGAGAAAGACAATTATCATTAGGTTTCACTCATATGTGGAACATAAGCAATAGCACAGAGGACCATAGTGGAAGGGGGGGTTAGAATTTCCATGTATGGATTTTGGGGCAAGAATTCAGTCCCAAGTATCATTGATAGAAGCATAGACATAATGTTTGGGGATATATGCCCTTAGGCTAGCAGATTCAGTAAAATGTTTTCTTTATCTCCTAAATGTGGTTACATATTTTTATTTTGATGTATTTTCAAGACATTTTTATTTCCTTCCCTTTGCCCAGAAAACTTAAGGGCTGGGTGTGTATGTGTGTGTAGGAATAGTTATATTATACTTTTACTAACATAGAATACTGCTAAAATAAGAAAAAATAAATTAACAGAGATAAGATCCACTGCATTTTTTTCTCTTATCTGTCTTACTCATAATTCTGTGAATTTTAAAAGTTCATTAACATATATTCTTCTATATACATACTATATATATACACACATTTACATATATTGTAAAGAAACACAAAGTTTAAAAATGTGGAAGAGAGAAACAAACAGAGATTGAAGCTTATGCCATTCTCCTAATGCAATAATCCTTGGTGTCT
The DNA here is from genome assembly GCA_004024625.1 of Mellivora capensis. Classification (NCBI taxonomy): domain Eukaryota; kingdom Metazoa; phylum Chordata; class Mammalia; order Carnivora; family Mustelidae; genus Mellivora; species Mellivora capensis. The sequence goes on from PISX010014427.1 coordinate 52,061, forward strand.
AGTATGTAGTCAATAAATATTTCTAAAAATTAAAAATAATGCCTAAATAAAACAGATTGAAATTAGTATGCTGTTTTGTAAGCACTTTTCAGAGCTTCTATTGAATGTGAAGCATTAATCTATTATACATTTCTTTGAAATCAAGGTTAATGTACTTACAGTTCATGTATTTGTAGTAAAGAACTCTAATTTGAAGTGCAAACTTTTAACAAAATACTTTTCTTCCACTTTACATATCATGCTGTGCTTCAGCCACTAGATCCTACATCCCAGATCTTTTGGCATTGAATTATAAGGAAAAGAGGAGAAAAAATAGACTACTGATCAGAAAAAGCAGGGCCACAGCAACTACCTTGTTAGTGTCAACTTTTAATTTTCTCATTTGTAAGGAAATTCACCTCATCAGTAGATGGGTTTTTCAGGCACAGGCCTCTTAAACTTTGCAATGCTGTTCCAAGGGGCTCGCAAAATAATCAGCCCCTTTGAAACCATTTGGCTAGAGCTAAATAAGTCCTAGCTCCAGTTATATTAATGAAGCAGTAAAGGCAACTGCTCATTTGGGAGCTGCACTAAACCGTTCAATGGTTGCTTGTATGGGCAGCATTTCTCTACATGTCAGTAGTTCAGAATTCTAAGGATAAAACGGTTCGTTTTGGTTAGTCTTCATATGTAATAATATGCCTAGGGTTAATAAATCTGTATGATTTTATTAGTTTATCAATGAAATTCAAACTTATGTATTTAATGATTGTCCAAAATCCATCAAGATATGTCACCAAAGGCAAAGGAAACAAAAGTAAAAATGAACTTTTGGGACTTCATCGAGATCAAAAGCTTCTGGACAGCAAAGGAGACAGTCAACAAAACAAAGAGGCAACCCACGGAATGGGAGAAGATATTTGCAAATGACAGTACAGACAAAAGGTTGATATCCAGGATCTATAAAGAAGTTCTCAAACAACACATGCAAAACAGATAATCACATCAAAAATGGGCAGAAGATATGAACAGACACTTCTCCAATGAAGACATACAAATGGCTATCAGACACATGAAAAAATGTTCATCATCACTAGCCATCAGGGAGATACAAATTAAAACCACATTGAGATACCACCTCACACCAGTTAGAATGGCCAAAATCAGCAAGACAGGAAACAACGTGTGTTGGAGAGGATGTGAAGA
>PISX010014428.1:0-53090 GCA_004024625.1 Mellivora capensis
AAAGAATGTCCAATGGAAAAAAGACAGCCTCTTCAATAAATGGTGTTGGGAAAATTGGACAGCCACTTGCAGAAAAATGAAATTGGACCATTTCCTTACACCACACACGAAAATAGATTCAAAATGGATGAAGGACCTCAATGTGAGAAAGGAATCCATCAAAATCCTTGAGGAGAACACAGGCAGCAACCTCTTTGACGTCAGCCGCAGCAACTTCTGAACCAGCAAATATAACATTAAACATGTTATTTTTTGTTGATTGTAATTTATTCTTGAATACTTCTGACAGGATTTGAAATTATATATAATGTCATAACACATCTAGAATATCATATTTTAAGACTAGAAAATAAGATAATTAAATGAACAATGCACTACATACTTGGAATAAGCTGGTGAAGTAAATTTTAAAAATTAATTCACTTTTGAACACTGGAATATATTGAAAAAGAGAAACGTGGAATTTTATTGTTCTCATACAATTGTGAAAAGTGATAACAATGCTCAGATTTAATGTATTGATCACTTACTATAAGAGAAAGAGGTTCATATCTGTATCTTATAAATGTGATAAATATAATGAATGATCTTTATTCTTATATGTATCAAATATAATGGAAACTTACCTCAATGAAGACCATATTGAAAAGCCCAAAACTAACATCATAAACAAAACTTCAAACTAAACAAAATATCAAAACTTTTCCTATAAAATCAGGAGCAAGACAGGATGCCCGCATTCTTTACTTCTTTTCAAAAAAAAAAAAAAAAGAAAGAAAAAGTAAAATGATCTCTCCTTTTAGTTGACATGATTATATATATAGAAAACTTTAAGGACTAAACAAAAAAAGTGCCAAAACTAGGATATTTAGCAAAGTTGCAGGATGCAAAGTTAACATACAAAAATCAGTCATGTGTGTATGTACAAACAATTAACTTTTTGGAATGTTAAAAAAACGAATTCACTCATAATAGCAACACAAAGAATCACTTTGGAATATACAACCAAAGAGATGAAACATTTGTACAATGAAAACTAGAAAACTTTGATGAAGAAAGTATAATAAAACACAAATAAATGGAAAGACATCCATGTCCATAGCTTGGAAGATTTAATATTGTTAAAAAGTGCATATTGGGGTGCCTGTGTGCCTCAGTGAGTTAAACCTCTGCTTTTGGCTCAGGTTGTGATCTCAGGGTCCTGGGATCGAGCCCCACATCTGCCTCTCTACCCAGCGGGAAGCCTGCTTCTCCCTCTTTCTCTGCCTGCCACTCTACCTACTTGTGATCTCTCTTTCTCTCTATCAAATAAATTTTTAAAAATATTTTTAAAAAGTGCCTACTACCCAATATGATCTACAGACAGATTCATGAAAATGTTATCAAAATCACAATGGCATTTCTTACCAAATAGAAACAAAAATCTTAAAATTTACATGAAACCACAAAAGACCCTTAAAAATCAAAGGGATATTGAGTGAGAAGAACAAAGCCGTAAGCTTCATAGTTCCTGATTTCAACTATATTACAAAACCATAATAACCAAGACTATTATACTGGCATAAAGATAGACATATAGACCAGTAGAACAGAATAGAGATCTCAGAAATAAATCCACACATCAATGGTCAACTGAACTTTGACAAGAGTACCAAGAACACAATATAGGAACAGAACAGTTTTTGTTTTAATAAATTGTCTTAAGAAAACTGGATATCTATATGCAGAAAAATAAAATTTGATCCCTATCTCACAACATATAAAAAAATCTCAAAATGGAAGAAATACTTAAATGTAATACCTGACACCTTAATATCTCTAAAAGAAGATGTCTAAAAGAAGGCATAGGGAAACAGTTTTTTGACATTGGTCTACAGAGTGATTTTTTTGGGGGGAGGTGGCAATTGACACCAAAAGCATAGGCAGCAAACCAAAAATAGGAAAGTAGAATTGCATCAAACTAGAAATCTCCTGAGTGGCAAAAGAAACAATCAATAGAGCAGTGAGAAAACTGACAGCATGAGAGAAAATATTTACAAATCTTTTATGTGATAAGAGGTTAACAGCCAAAATATGTAAGAAATTCATACAACTCAATAACAAAAAGCTCAAATATCCCAATGAAAAAATGAGCAGATGACCTATATAAACATCTCTTAAAAGAAGGTATAGGAATAGACAAAGATATATGAAAAGGTGATCACTGTCACTAGTCATCCGGAAAACGCAATTCAAAATCACTCTAAGATATATCTTCACATCTGTTACGATGGTTATTATCAGAAAGAAAAAGATACCAAGTGTTGGTTAAGACGTGTAGAAAAAGGAACACGTTTACACTATTGTTGGTAATGTAAAATGGTACAACCATTATGGAAAATTATACAGATATTTCCTAAAAAATTAAGAATATATCTGCTATATCATGTTTATTTTAGCATCATTCACAATAGCAAAGATATGGAAACAACCTAAATGTCAATGAGTAAATGGATAAAGAAAATATTTGTGTGAATATTATATTATATAGCATTATATTAATATATCATTATGAATATTATATATGTGAAGATATAGAAATATTATTCCACATCTCAAGATAAGGAATTCCTGTCATTTGCAACAACGTGTGTAAGCCTGGAGGACATTCTTTTAAGGAGGTTGAAAGATAGATCCTGCATGATGTTATTTATATGTGGAATATTAAAGAATGGATCCTAAGAGGCTACAGCAACTAGTGTTTAGATACTGCAATTAGTAATGCTCAAATACAGAATGACCAAATAGGCTTAATTAGGATATGGTAAAAGTCTGAAAAAAAAAAGCTAATCTCAGAAAGCGTTCTCAGCTAAAGATATGAGATATCCCAAATCACTGATCTGGATAGTGAATTTGTAAAAAAAGAGATGAACAAATAAGAATTTAGCAAAAGCCCTTATTCAAATATCATTAATACAATCATTTATAAGACCTGTTTTATGTAAAAAATGAGATAAAATAAAGTAGTGAAAATCATAGAACCAGAGTATAGGTGGTTACCAGGGGCTGGAAGAAGAGGGAAATGAGCAGATATTTGTCAAGGGATATAAAGTTTCCATTATGCAAAATTAAGCTATGGAGCTCTAATGTACAACAATGTAGCTATAGTTAACAACACTATATTGTATACTTGAAATTTGTTGAGGGTATATCATACACACATGCATACACACACAAAGAAAATTGTAACTATGTGAGGTAACGGATATATTAACTAGTTTGATTTTGGTGATAATTTCTTATGTTCATTTACTGATATATATCAATGCATAAAGTTGTACACTTCAAATATATACAATTTTAATTGTCACTTATATCTCAATAAAGTCAGAAAAAAATGTATCATGGAAACAAAGATGAAGTAGTAATTGTTTTTACCTAAATATCTGGGGAAGGCTTTATAGAAGAAACCATGTAAGTTGCCAAAACAGAAAAAAGGGAAAAGTAGTGAGTTTCTAGTAGAAAGGACAGCACTTATCTTCTTCCAAAGATAAGAAAGCATGAAGAATGTATCATATGAAAAAATGTCAGGGCACCCGGGTGGTTCTGTTGGTTAAGTGTCTGACTCTTAATTTCAGTTCAGGTCATGATCTCAGGGTCATGAGATTGAACCCTGCATCAGACTCCACAGTGGCATGGAAACTGCTTAAGAGTCTCTCTCTCTCCTTTTGTCCCTCCCGACCTCTAAAAGAAAACATCAGGTAATCTAGTATGGGTGGAGGGCATGATAAATTGGGAAAATTATGAATAATGAAACTGAAAAGGAAAATCGAGATGCCAAAACTACATGAAAGGCTTATTAGTCTAACATAACACCATGTTACATGAGAGAGAGAGAGAGAGAGAGAGAGAGAGATACCAAAGGGAAGAGTGAAATTGCAGAAAGCATAAAAACTGTATGTGGTAGAAAGTTAAAGGGGCTTTGCAAAAGTAAATATACCAAACAAAATTGCTCTGGTTTTTGGTTAAATGGGCAATGGATATTGAAGAGGGCACTTCTGATGAGCACTAGGTATTGTAGTGAGGAATCACTAAATTCTACATCTGAACCTAATATTACACTGTATGTTAATTAACCGTAGTTTAAATAAAAACTTGAAAAAGAAAAAGAAAAGGAAAACTGAATAGATGTGTAGTAGAATAGTAGAATAGACATTATTGCATTCATCTTGGTCTCAGTAGTTGAGAGCACTGTGCTAATCATAATTACATATAAATTCAGTCTTTGTGAAGTAGATACATGATATCTTCTTCCATTGTCACAGACTGCAGTTTTAGCTCCTGACAAAGTATGTCAACTATCAGGAAGATAATCAAGAGAACTGACCCCCAAATCTGAGAAAGCAATATTAAAGAAAGTGACATTTGTGTATCAGAACATCTCTCTTAACCAAAGATACGTATCTTGTACCATAAAGTTGATCTTCTACGCCTAAAGACAGACACGTTTTGGAGTCAGAAAGGCATTAGTGATATGGGTGTAAACAATCCATATTATGCTCACTGTACTTTGTTTCTGAACTACATTATTAACTTTGCATCTCTAAGGATAAGGATGCCCCTACAAGTCAACACTTAAATTATCTTGAACCTCTATGAATTTGTGTTAGCTATAAAATTTAAATCTGGTATAGGTAAAATAGAAAACTTATGTTTTAATCATTCCTATTAATGAATAATTATTGATTTTCTTAAGTATTTCGTCCCTTGGTATTCTTTTTTTTATATTTTATCTATTTATTTTGACAGAGATAGATCACAAGTAGGCAGAGAGGCAGGCAGAGAGGGGGGGTGGAAAGCAGGCTCCCCGACGAGCAGAGAGCCTGATGCGGGGCTTGATCCCAGGACCCTGAGATCATGACCTGAGCCGAAGGCAGAGGCTTTAACCCACTGAGCCACCCAGGCGCCCCTCGTCCCTTGGTATTCCTAAAATAATGGCAGGTTTAGGCTTTGAATAGAAAATAATTCTGCTTTGTAAACATGACTTGAAAGAAGAGAATTATACTTATATAGAGACTGAGTACTATTGTGGTTATGGTTAGATAGGGATAGTGTTATTTGTTTCATGTGTCTGTGTTTGTGTGTGTTTTGGTGTGTATTATATATGCAGAGTAATATTCAACATTTCTATGTGATAGACATCTAGAATGTCTTCTACTAGGAAAAAATAAAAACCCTCAATGTTATTAGTACTACCCTGGTGTATATGCAATTATAATTAATTTCATTTATTTATTAAATTTTATTATTAATCTGTTCATTTATTCAATAAACATGCTTTGAATACCTTTCTAATAGGTGCTGTTGTTGAGTATTATATTTCCTTCTCCCAAGACATTTAAAATCTATTTCACAAAATTAATATAAAGCAAATTAATACATAAGAAAATAATGATAATTGATATTGAGGTACATACAAAATTTCCATATGGAATATATTATGTGATATTATAAACATAATAAAAAGAAAATATTAATAATGAAAATATAAAATTGTTTGGAGAAAAAGACAAAAGCATCAAAACACTGTAAAGCATGAGTAAGACTTCTAAGGAAGGTGAAGCAGCTGTGAAAAAATAAGTTAGAAATGTTTCTAGCAGGAAGACTGATCGGCAACAATGGGATCCTAGAATAAGAAAGCACAAACCACTTTTCTGTCTTGGTGAATGGAACTATAATCCTCCATTAAATTCAGAAAACAAATAATCTTCTTAGAGTTCTACCTTTTCTTTACTCTTCACATTTAACACATAACTAAGCTCTATTTGAAATATAGCTTAATTCAATTTCTTTTTTTAAGAATTGTATTTATCTATTTGACAGAGAGAGATCACAAGTAGGCAGAGAGGCAGAAAGAGAGAGTGAAAGGGAAGCAGGATCCCTGCCGAGAAGAGAGCCTGATGCAGGACTCGATCCCAGGACCCCAAGATCATGACCCAAGCTGAAGGTAGCGGCCTAAACCACCGAGCCACCCAGGCGCCGCTTAGTTCAATTTCTAATTCACATACACATTTGAAATAGGTTTTGAACCCATCTGTTTCTCTCTAATTCTACTTTCATCACCTTAACTCAGGTCATCTTTCTTACATAAATTAACAACTATCAGGTATTCCTGCCTCAAGTTATGACTTTCTCCAATCAATCCTCTACACTTATATTTCTATAACTCAGTTTTATAACATCACTTTTCTTACTTGAATACTTTTTTAAAATATTTTAAAATATTTATTTATTTATTTATTTATTATTTTCTGTAGAGAGGGCACAAGCAGAGGGTAGGAGCAGAGAGAGGGAGACTCCCTGCCAACCAGGGAACCTGAAATGGGGTTCAATCCCAGGACACTGAGATCATGACCTGAGTTGAAACCAAGAGCTGGGTACTTAATCAACTGAGCCACATAGGCGCCCCTTATTTAAATACTATTAATACCTCATTTTCCTATCACTAAAGTACAAGCTCTTTAAAATGACATAACTGATACTGAGTTATTCAGTCTTCGCTCACCTCTATGTCTTTATCTCTTGTCACTTCCCTGCTGCAACGCTTCCAAATTACTTAATATTCCCTGAAAATGATATTTCATTTTGTGACTCCTGCTTTTGTGAGGTATTTCTTCTACCTGAAATATTTATATATATTTCACATTAATTATGTATGGGTATACTTAAATTCTCAGCCCATATATCACATCTTCTGGGAAGCATCCTATTATCTGCACTATTTATAATCTCATTTGATAAGCTTTCTTTTTGGTTCTGTGTCTATAACATTCAGAGCACTCTTCCTACTATATTAAAACTAGTCTATCTATTTATGTCTGTGCCTCTCTCACTAGATTCCAAAGTCCTTAAAGACAGGAATCACTTGATTAAATGTTTGTATTCCTCATACATAACATGAGTTACAGTGCCTGGCACATCAAAGTGATGCAGTAATTATCTGTTGAATGAAATACTGAGTGAATGAATATAAAAAAATAAGCAGACTAACAAACATGCTGTGGCATACATAGCACACGAACCATACATAGAACATTTCACACTTGGAGAGAATACTTTTTTTTTAAACAAATCTCTTGTACATGACATGACATGTCACATTTGACATGTGAACATTTCACACTTGGAGAGAATACTTTTTTTTAAACAAATCTCTTGTACATGACATGACACATTTATTATCATATTCATTATAGAAGTGTAGCCCAAGGAAATAGGGAGATTAAAAATATAATTACATAAATATGAAATAAAAGGAAAATATTAAAACATAAAGCACAATTATTTTAAAAAAACATTGAACAAAATAATGCAATGTTTTTTTCTCATTGGACATTTTCATTGATCTCTATTTTATTTTATTTCATTTTATTTTTTCAGTGTTCCAAGATTCATTGTTCATGCATCACACTCAGTGCTCCATGCAATATGTGCCGTCCTTAATACCCACAACCAGGCTTACCCATCCCCCAACCCCTCCCTTCCAAAACCCTCAGTTTGTTTCTCAGACTTCACAGTCTCTCATGATCCATATCCCCCTCCGATTTACCCCACTTAACTTTTCCATTCCTTCTCCTAATGTCCTCCATGTTATTCCTTATGCTCCATAAATAAGTGAAGCCATATGATAATTGATCCTCTCTGCTTGACTTACTTCACTTGGCGTAATTTCCTCCAGACCCATCCATGTTGATTTAAAGTTGAGTATTCATCCTTTCTGATGGAGGCACAATACTCCATTGTATATATGGACCATAACTTCTTCATCCATATGTCTGCTGAAGGGCATCTTGGCTCTTTGCACAGTTGGGTGATTGTGGACATTGCTGCTATGAACACTGGGGTACAAATGGCCCTTCTTTTCACTGTGTCTGTATCTTTAAGGTAAATACCCAGTAGTGCAATTGCAGGGTCATAGGGTAGCTCTATTTTTCATTTCTTAAGGAATTTCCACATTGTTTTCCAAAGTGGCTGTACTGACTTCCATTCCCACCAACAATGTAAGAGTGTTCCCCCTTCTCCACATCCTCTTCAACACTTGTTGTTTACTGTCTTGTTAATTTTGGTCATTCTAACTGGTGTAAGGTGGTATCTCAATGTGGTTTTGATTTTAATCTCACTGATGGCTAATAATGATGAACATTTTTTCATACATCCGTTAGCCATTTGTATGTCTTCTTTGGAGAAGTGTCTGTTCATGTCTTCTCCACAAGTTTTGAAGTTATTATCTATTTTCAGTGTTGAGTTTGAGGCGTTCCTTATAGATCTTGGATATCAACCCTTTGTCTGTAGTGTCATTTGTAGATATCTTCTCCCATTCCATGGATTGCCTCTTTGTTTTGTTGACTCTTTCCTTTGCTGTGCAGAAGATTTCAATCTTGATGAAGTCACAAAAGTTATTTTTTTCTTTTGTTTCCTTTATCTTTGAAGACATGTCTTGAAAGAGGTTGCTGTGCCAATGTCAAAGAGGTTACTGCCTATGTTCTCCTCTAGGATTTTGAAAGATTCCTGCCTCACGTTGAGGTTTTTCATCCATTTTGAGTTTATCTTTGTATATGGTGTGAGAGAATGGTCAGATTTCATTCTTTTAGACATAGCTGTCCAATTTTCCCAGCATCACTTATTGAAGAGACTTTTTTTCCACTGGATATTTTTTCCTGCTTTGTCAAAGATTATTTGACCATAGAGTTGTGGGTCCTTATCTGGACTCTCTACTGTGTTCTATTGGCCTATGTGTCTGGTTTTGTGCCAGTACCATGCTCTCTTGGTGATCACAGCTTTATAGTAAAGCTTGAAATCAGGCAATGCTTTGGTTTTCTTTTTCAACATTTCCTTAGTGAATCGGGATCTTTTCTAGTTCCAAACAAATTTTAGGATTGTTTGGTCCAGCACTTTGAAAAATATAAGGGGAATTTTGATTGGGATGGCATTGAAAGTGTAGATTTTTCTGGGCAGGATAGACATTTTAATAATGTTTATTCTTCCCATTCATAAGCATGGAATGCCTTCCATCTTTTTGTTTGTTCCTCAGTTTCTTTCATGAGTGTTCTGTAGTCCTTCGAGTATGAATCCTTTACCTCTTTGGTTAGGCTTATTTCAAGGTATCTTACGGTTCTTGGTGCTATAGTAAATGGAATCTTAACTATTTGAACTAGGGCCTTTAGTTACAGTCTGATAAATAATTTTTCTAAATAATAATCTGATAAGTACATAAATGAATTACAATTAAAAAGGAAACATCTACAAACAGTATAATTTGGAAAGCTTCTGAATTTAACTTTTGTTGTGACATTTCATTTTTTTAAATTTTCTCATATCTCGTAACATCAATTTTAAGGAATGAAAACAAAAATTAACATTTAAAAATGTATATGACTCTGGCCTGATCATGGTAATAGAGATTTATTTCTCTCTATAAAGTACAATTACAAACCTTGGAAATAATGCAAGGTACAACCAAAGGAAAAATGAAAGGAAAGAGGAAGACAAATTGGTTTGGAACCCCAGACTAGAAGAACAAGTGGCAAAACTTCTTACAGCATCTCACCCAGAAAAGTTCATCCAGTCTTATCATTTCTCAACCTACAACTTGCCAACAGGACACAGGTCGGGTAGGCCAATTCCTTTCATAAATTGAACAAAAGTCCTCCTAACAACACCAGGTGAGTGCAGAAGCAAGAACAAAAAATATGGATAGGTAACCTTCTAACAATACAGGAATGTTGGGTAGGGGACTGTTTTCCTTCCCTGCTGGGTCCAAAGCTATTCTTCACTATCTCCACCACAGCCTAGAAACACTAGGAAGCAAGGGGTGGGAAGACCCAACAAGTGGACTCCACAATAATCATTTTGGACTAGCAAAGTGTCTGTTTCTTCAGGCAAAACAAGTGGAACCAAATGGGCACTCCAGCAGCAGGAGACAAAAAATCAGATTGAAAACAAACAAGCAAACAACAACACACTCAACGACTCTGAAATTAAATTGCCCATTGGTACCACGTCCCACAAAAGAAGGCCATATTTTTCACAGAAATAGAAAAAGCATCGCATTTTTGAGAAAGATAAAAGCTGGAGGTATTGCCAATCTGATTTCAAAATATATTACAAAGCAGTAGTAATTAAAATAATATGGGTTTGACAGAGAAACTTCAAACAATGAAACAGAAAAGAGATCCCAGAAACAAACAAACAAACCTTACATATGTGGTCAAGTAATATTTGACAAGGGAGCCAAGCATACTCAATGGAAAAACAATAGTCTTTTCAATAAATTGTGCTGGGAAAAATGAATACTCACATGAAAAAGAATAAAATTGCATCCTAATCTTATACCACTTATAAAAATCAACTACAACTGGATTAAAAACTTAAACATAAGATTGAAACCCCAAAATTTGAAGAAGAAAAAATAAAGTTTTGATGATTTCCTAAAACACAAGCAACAAATGCAAAAAGCAACAGGTGGAAAATTATACTAAAAGCTTCCACTGAGCAAAAGAAACAAAAAAAATGAAAAAGCAACTTACAAAATGGGAGAAAATATATGCTAACCATATATCTGATAAGAGGTTAGTTTTCAAAATGCATAAGAAACTCAGACTCAGTATGTGGTCTATTCTGGAAAAGGTTCCATGTGCACTTGAGAAGAATGAGTATTCTGCTGTTTTAGGGTGGAATGTTTTGTATATATCTATGAGGTCCATCTGGTCCAATGTGTCATTCAAGGCTCTTATTTCTTTATTGATTTACTGCTTGGATGATCTGTCTATTACTGAGAGAGGATGTTGATTTCTCCTACTATAAATGTATTCATATCAATATGACTCTTTACCTTGATTAATAGTTTTCTTATGTAATTGGCTGCCCCCATATTAGGGGCATAAATATTTACAATTGTTAGATCTTCTTGGCGGATAGTCCCTTCAAGAATTATGTAGTGCCCTTCTGTATCTCTGACTGCAGTCTTTAGTTTAAAATCTACTTTATCTGATATGAGAATCGCTACCCTGGCCTTCTTTTGAGGTCCATTGGCATGAAAGATGCTTCTCCATCTCTTCACTTTCATTTTGGGTGTATCCTTAGGTTCGAAATGGGTCTCTTTTAAACAACATATGGATGGGTACTGTCGTTTTATCCAACCTGCAACCCTGTGTCATTTTATGGGTGCATTTAGGCCATTCACACTGAGAGTGATTACTGATAGATACGTTTTTATTGACATCGTGTTACCTTTGAAGTCGTTCTTTCTGTAGATTATCTCTATATTTCTGTTCCATGATATTTTTAGGATTTTTCCTCTTTTATGAAACCCCCCCTTAATATTTCCTGCACTGTCGGCTTGGTGGTCGCATACTCTTTTAAGCCTTGCTGGTCTTGGAAACTCTTTATATATCCATCCATTTTGAATGTCAGTCCTGCTGGATAAAGTATTCTTGGCTGCATGTTCTTCTCATTTAGTGCCCTGAATATATCTTGCCAGCCCTTTCTGACTTGCCAGGTTCTGTGGACAGGTCTGATGTTATTCTGATGGGCTTTCCTCTGTACGTAAGGAGCTTCTTTGTCCTAGCTGCCTTCAAGAGGGGGTGCCAAAAATTATAATACTTCATTCTTGCTATTAGGTGTCTCGAGGTCTTTCGAGAATCTATAATCTTGGGGGAAGACTGTTATGCCTCTAGTACATGAACGCTGTTTCCATTTGCGAGATTGGGAAAATTTTCATGGAGAACTTGTTCCACTATATCTTCTAGAATTCTTTCTTTCTCCTCCCATTCTGGGATTCCAATAATTCTGACATTGGAACATTTCATGGCATCATTTATTTCCCTGTTTCTGTTTTCGTGGCTTCTAAGCTGTTTTTTCCAGGCTTCCTCCTGATCCTTTCTCTCTATCTCTTTGTCCTCCAGATCACTAATTCTATCTTCTGTCTCAGTTACCCTAGCTTTTAGAGAATTTAGATTAGTTTGGAACTCATTGAGAGCCTTGTGAACATCATCCCTGGTGGCTTTCAGTTCTGCCCTAATCAATTCCATTTTGTCATTCATGACTTTTTCCAACCTAGCTATTGCCTGGATAATTGTTAGCCTGAATTCCTTTTCTGACATATTGTTTATGTCGATAGCCATTAGCTCTGTTGCAGAAGGCCCATCCTCTGAATTTTTCTTCTGTTGGGCATTCATCCCCCTGGTCGTTTTGGTGGGAGATGGCTGAATGGATGTAGCTGGATGTATTGACTGTGGTGCCATCAAGGTGAACCCTGAAACTCTTCTGAGCAATCAGGAGTCCCCATCCAAATGAGAGAAAAAAGAAAAGAAAAGAAAAGGAAAGAGAGAGAGAGAGAGAGGAAAAAAAGGGAAGACAAAAGAGAAGGCTCAGCCCAAATGGGCCCCAAGGTAAGATTTATGAAGAGTACAAACAAAAACAGACAAGCAAAAAGACTGATAAAAGTATATGAAAAGGGAAAAAAAAATATATATATATAAAAGCAAAAAGAAAAAGAAAAGAACCTCGTCAAAAAGAACCCCAAGTATAAGATTTATATACTATCAGGACAAACACAAATTCACAGAAACACTGGCTGTAGAAAAAGATGGGAGAGTGGTTACAAATTCTCAGTGTGGGCAAGGAAGGTTATTATGATTCTTCCTGGATGTATCTTGATATCTTTGTTGAAGGACTCAACTTTTCTAAGATAAAGGGGGATTAAAAATTGATTTACCTATAGGGGTAGCATTGATTGGGGAAAGGGGATTACCTTGAAGATTACCTTGAAGTTTAACTCTATATGAATATTAAAAATGAAAAAACTAAGCTAAAATTAAAAAAAATTAAAAAATAGAAAAGCAAAAGAAAAACACAGGTATATGTATTGAAAAGTTCAGGTTAAAAGGTAATTATGGAATTTGATGTACTGGATATCTCACTGTGATGGTAAATAGGTTAAAAAATTTGTCTATATAAAAAAAAAATGAACACTATCCCAGGATAGTGGGAACGAATTAAATATAAAAGTATCTATGAAGTACTGGTGGTTGTTCGCTTGTCGTCTATTTTTTTCTTTTTTTTTTTTTCCTGGTTGGTTTTCTGGGAGAAGGGCCTGCCACGTGGGTTTTCAGGCAATGTTCCCTGAGTTAAGTCCTCCCGCCCCCCTCAAGGGGTGGGCTCTGAGGAAACCGGTTTTTCAGGCTTTTGTTCTCTGGAGGTTTTTATGTTTATTTGTTTGTTTGTTTGTTTGTTTGTTTTTTTCCTCTTGCCTTGACAGCTTTTGATAGTTTTGGAGGTTTAGAGGAAAGCAAATTGCACCCTGACCTCCCTCTCAGAGAGAAGCCTCAGTCTGTTCCTCTCTAGGTGCTGCAGAGCACACAAGTTACCCCTTGGCCGCTGGCAGAGCACGTTCCTAGTCGTGGTCCCTGGGGACACAGGAACTCCTGTTTGTACCCAAAACAATGACAGCAGTGGCTGTCTGGGCAGCTCCAGACCGCCAGAGAGGTTCCAAGCAGCGATAGCACACTGAGATTTTCCCACTGGCCCAGGCTGGGACTTCCTGGTTATTCCAGTTCCGGAAGCGCTAGGCTGGTGCTTGCACGCACCTTTCTCAGGGGAGGGTGTGAGGCGCACGCGTCTCAGGCTCTGATAGCACTGCACAGCACTCGCTTGGAAGAGTGCAAAAAGACTGTGTTTCTGCCACTGGCAAGGCTCCCAGTCCATCACGGGACTCCACATGCTTTCAGGCATGCTGGCGGCTCAGGGACCAAGACCTGGTTTCTCCTCCGCCCGCACTCTCTCTGGCTCAGCGCCAGGGGTGGTTGTCCTGGGTCCAGGGACTTAAGCCCCTGTCCCTGACCGCCCCAATTCCCACAATTTCCCCCCATGATCCTTTGCTCTTTTTGAGTGCTTTCAACCAGACTCCAAGTTAATGCTGGTACCCAGATGCAAGGCACTCTAGCATTGGGGTATTACTTTCCAAGGGGTCACCTCTGGTGGCTCCCTCCCCCTTTTGTTTATCTTCTGATATTATTCCAATATTCCCACTCCTCCTTACCTCCCCACTGGCGTCTTCTGCCCCTGTAGAGATCCAGACGTGTATAATTCTGATCTCAGGCTGATTTCATGACTGATCTGAGTTCTGTAGTAGGTAATCAGCTCACTTTAGGGTACATGATGAAACGGCGCCTCCTCCTACTTCCCCACCATCTTGTCTCCCCCAAGAAAACAGTTTTATAATAATTGCAGAAAAAACAAAATGTTTCAGAATAAATTTAACCAAATAAATGTAAGACTTGTACAGACAAAACAAGTAAGACATTTTACAGAAAATAAAGAAGACCTAAATAAGTGGAAAGACATTACATGATCATAGATCTGAAGACAATATTGTTAAGAGGACAAGTCTCCCAATTTGATCAACTGACTCAAAGCAATCCCTTTCAAAATCCCCTTTTCCTTTTATTTTTGGGAGAAATTAATGAGTTTATTGTAAAATTCGTATGAAAATGCAAAAATGCAAAAATCCATAATAGTTCAAACAATCTTGAAAAGAAAGAACCATGTTTGGGGATTCACATTTCCTGATTTCAGAATGTACCACAAAACTACAGTAGTCAAGGCAGTGTGGTAATGACAACAGATAAACATCTAGATCAGTTGAACTGAACCAGGCATCCAAACATAAACACTTTCATTAATGGACAATTGATTTTTATTTGAAGTGTAGATTTTTAGAACGAATAGCCTTTTCAACAAATGGTACTGAGGTAACTGGATATCCACAAGCAAAATAATGAAGTTAGATCTCTACCTGAGACCATATATAAATTTTAATTGAAAATTGCTTAGAGACCTAAAAGTAACACCTAAAACTATAACACTCTTTGAGGGAAGCTGAGTAAATTTCATGACCTTGAGTTAGGAAGTGATTTCTTTGGTATGCCACCAAAACCTAATAGCAAATAAAAGATAAATTTAGCTTCTTCAAGAGTAAGCATTTTTGTGTTTGAATGACACCACTAACAAAATGAAATGAAAACCCATGGAATGGAAGTAAATCCTTGCAAGTCATATATCTGATAAGCAAATTGTGTCTAGAATATATGGAAAAAATACTTAGGATTCAATAAATAACATCTCAATTTTATAAAGTCTAAGTAGGGTCACCTAGGTGGCTTAGTTAGTTAAACATCTGACTCTTGATTTTGGCTCAGGTCATGATCTCAGGATCCTGGGATGGAGCCCCACATCAGGCTTCATGCTCAGAAGAGAATCTGCTTGAGGACTCTCTCTCTTTCTCTCCCTCTGCCCCTCCCCCCACTCATGTACTCTTTTTCTCTCAAATAAATAAATAAATAAATAATAAATCCTTAAAAAAGGTCTGAGTAGAAATTTCTCTGAAGAAAATACACAAATGGCCAATAAACATATAAAAATGTTGAATACCATTAGTAATTAATGAAATGCAAATCAAAACCACAATGAGATACAAATTCACATCTACTAGAATGGGTAAAATAAACAAGACAAAAATAATAAGTCTTGTTGGGATGTGAAAAATTTGGAATCCCATATACATTACTGATGTGATGGAAAATAGTAAAGCCAATTTGGAAGACAATTTTTTAGTTCCTCAAAATTTTATGCATAGAATTATTATATGACACAGCAATTCTACTCCTAGTTTATACCCAAAAGAATTAAAATATGTCCACATAAAAGTATATGAATGAAAACCCATAGAAGCTTATTCATAACACCAAAAAGTAGAAACAACCCAAATATATGTCAACTGATGAGTGAATAAACAGAATATGGTACATCTATCTAAATGATGCAATTTTGACAATAAAAACAAATGAGCTACTTATACATGCTGCAACATGTAATAACATTGGAAATATGCTGTATAAAAGATGGTATTCACAAAAGGACCCATATTGTATATTTTCATTTACATTAAATGACAAACAGACAAATCCGTAGAAATATAATGTGGAATTGTGTTTGCCAAGGATGTGATGACTGAGGGAATGGGAAATGACTACTAATGAGTGAGAATTATATTTTTCAGATGACGAAAACTTTTTAAGTTAGACAATGGTCATGTATACACAATGTTGAGGATATACTGAAAAACACTGAACTGTAAACATTAAATTCTATGGTATGTGGATTAAAACAAAACTGTAATAAATTGAGAGAAGGTAAAGAAAGGACAGAGAGATTAATTTCATGAAACCCTTTTGCAGGTCTTTTGTTATAAAGAGGATTAGTGATATGGGCTTTTGTTGGATGGATGTGTCTGGTCAATAGAGCTGTTGTTCAGTTAAGAAAATGTTAGCATGTTTGTTACTAAAGGGGATCATCTGGTATAAAGGAACAACCACTTGATACAGAAAGGATAATAGTTTTAAACCCCTGATTATCAGTGTTTGTGTGATCTTATACCTGACATTGCATGCAGAGCTGGAAATGCTAAATATGGATGATTATTTATATTTTTATTTGACTTAATGTCTTTATTTCTCTTGAAATTTGGAGTCCTTTAATAAAATGTCTTATAAATGACTTGAAGATTTTTACCGAGTTGCAATATACCACACTGTGATCAAATTGTACTGATACGTCAACGACAAAAGAGAATGATTTTTCTCCTAGGAAACTGTGCACCATCTCTCTCATCAGCTGGATGTAGTGAATGTGAGATGTATTTTCCTACTTCCACTAGCTCTTACATTCAGAAGAGGAATATATAGGATCAGGAAAAAGAGCCTGAGTTGTTCCCACAGCATAGTGATCCCAGAGAACAAAACTGTAGCCCATCTAGATGCATTACTTCTCCCTGCTGGATGTTTAATTTCAAGACAGACTGGAAAACATATCTCTATAGATACCCTCCAGGAAAAAGTGGAAGAAAGTTTCAACAGGCAAGAACATTAAAGAAGAAGTAGGTAGCGACCTGATCTATTGGATTCCTGAATGCCAGTGAACACTGACGTCTGTATTTGGCTGTAAAATACATCCTAATTCCCCTCTTTATTCCTTCCCACTACACAATATCCACATATTCACACCAATCTCTTCTGAAGAATAAGACAATTTCAACTGCAAAAAAGTTACATTTGTTTTTAAACATTGTGTGTGTGTTTTATTTAAAAGTTTTTATTTATTTATTTATTTATTTGAGAGAAAGAGAGAGTGAACAAGTGAAAAAGGAAGGAGCAGAGGGAGAGGGACAAGTAGATCCGATGCTGAGCATGATGCCTGACACAGTGCTGAATCTCATGACCCTGAGATCATTATATAAATTAATTTGGGGGGCAACAAACATGGTTCTCTATAGTGAACAACATGTTACACATTGAACCAGTATCAGCAACTCAATAAAAATCTCCAAATATGCATAAGGCCACATGCTATTTCTTTATTTGCATCTGAGTCTCAGATGATTATCACCTTTGACCAAGAACTAAAGAAAATTTTTCATCTAAGTCTTGAGAGAAATGTCAATTATTAATAGTTATATTTTCCTATGCTAAGAATATTGTATTAGGAGATACCAATTAAAAGGAACTAAGTGAAGAGTTAATTGTGGAACTATAAACAAAGTTAATTCCACAAGTTTAACAAAAAATTAATGTGATATTATTTATTTATTTATTTATTTATTTATTTATTTATTTATTTATTTTTTAGGGCAAGTGTGAGCAGTGGGGAGGGGACAGAGTGATATGAAGAGAGATTTTTTTTAACAAATAAATTTTTAAAACTGTGTTATGTTAGTCACCATAAAATACATCATTAATTTTTGATCCAGTGTTCCAAGATTCATTAGCTCTTAAGCTCCACAGCCAGCATGGAGACAGATGTGGGGCCCCATCTCAGTACCCTGAAATCATGACCTAAGCTGTATTCAAGAGTCAGACACTTCACCTACTGAGCCACAAAGCAGGCCTAGTTAATGCTATGTCAAAATTAAATATGCATTTAATTTTTTTTTTTTTTAGTTTGAGTTCTTGACTCCTTATATATTTAATTGGCAGAAAGGCTACCTGCAGCTCAAGTGAAAAGCTTTATTTTTTACATAGCTCATGTATAGATTTCCAGAAAATACTTTTTTGTTTGTGTTAGAATATGAGTCAGATAAATTAACATTTTAAAAAGAAACAACCAGGAAGATTGTGAAATTATATATGTGTGTGTGTGTATACACATATTACATAAATTATATTATATATATTATTTAACAATGTAATATATAATATTGTAATATGCATTGTAATATGTATGTATGAATGTAACATGTAATACACACATGTAGATAAAATCCTTTCTTATGTTTTTTTTAGGAGCTCTATATATCTTCTATAAAAATTAAAGGAATTGTACTTTAAATCTTCTAAAGAAATAAAGAAATCAAATTTAAAGTCTTATTCTATTCATGGCTTCTGCCCATTTTTAACTGCTTTATTTATTTTCTGGGTGTTGAATTTGATAAGTTCTTTATAGATTTTGGATATTAACCCTTTATCAGATATGTCATTTACAAATATCTTCTCAATTACAAAGGATGCTTTTTAGTTTGGTTGATCATTTCCTTTGTTGTTCAGAAGCTTTTTATCTTCATGAAGTCCCAATAGTTTATTATTGCTTTTGTTTCCCTTGCCTCAGGAGACGTTTCTAGTAAGAATTTGCTATGGCCAATGTCAAAGAGGTTACTGCTCAAGTTCTCTACTGTCCATGGTCTCCTGTCTCACATTTAGACCCTTCATCCATTTGGAATTTATTTTTATGTGTTGTGTAAAAAAAGTGGTCCAGTTTAATTCTTCTGCATATTGCTTTCCAGTTTTCTCAACACTATTTGCTAAAGAGACTGTTTTCCATTGGATATTCTTTACTGCTTTATTGAAGATTAGTTGACCATATAATTGTGGGTCCATTTCTGGGTTTTCTTTTCTGTTCCATTGATCTATGTGTCTGTTCCTTTTTTTTTCCTAGTTCCACACTGCCTTGACCACTACAACATTGTAATACAACTTAAAGTCCAGAATTGTGATGCCTCCAGCTTTACTTCTCCTTTTCAAGATTGGCTTGGTTATTCAGGGTCTTCTGTGGTTCCATACAAATTTGAGGATTATTTGTTCTAGGTTTGTTTTTGTTGATGTTGTTGTTTAAGGATTTTATTTATTTATTTGACAGAGAGATCCACAAGTAGGCAGAGAGGCAGGCAGAGAGAGAGGGGGAAGCAGGATCCCTACTGAGCAGAGAATCTGATGCGGGACTTGAACCCAGGACCCTGAGATCATGACTTGAGCCAAAGGCAGAGGCTTAACCCACTGACCCACCCAGGCACTCTTTGTTCTAGCTTTGTGAAAAAAGTTGTTGGTAATTTGATAGAGGTTGCATTAAATGTGTTGATGGCTTTGGGTAATATAGACTTTTTTTCCTGTTTCTTTTTTAAATTATTATTTATTTCTTTACAGTGTAACAGAATTCATTGTTTATGCAACATACCCAGTGATCCATGCAATATGTACCCTCCATAATACCCACCACCTGGCTCCCCCAACCTCCCACCCCCCGCCCCTTCAAAACCTTCAGATTTATTGTCAGAGTCCATAGTCTCTCATGGATCACCTCCCCTTCCAATTACCTCCACTCCCTTCTCTCCATCTCCCCATGTCCTCTGTGTTATTTAATATACTCCACAAATAAGTGAAAACATATGATAATTGACTCTCTCTGCTTGACTTACTTCACTCAGCATAATCTTTTCCAGTCTTGTCCATGTTGATAAAAAAGTTAGGTATTCATCCTTTCTGATGGAGCCATAATACTCCATAGTGTATATGGACCACATCTTCCTTATCTATTCATCTGTTGTAGGGCATTTAGGTTCTTTTTTTTTTTAAGATTTATTTATTTATTTATTTATTTGACAGAGAGAGATCACAGTAGACATAGAGGCAGGCAGAGAGAGAGGGAAGCAGGCTCCCCGCCGAGCAGAGAGCCTGATGCGGGACTCGATCCCAGGACCCCGAGATCATGACCCGAGCTGAAGGCAGCGGCTCAACCCACTGAGCCACCCAGGCGCCCTGGCATTTTGGTTCTTTCCACAGTTTTGCGACCATGGCCATTGCTGCTATAAACATTGGGGTACAGATGGACCTTCTTTTCACTACATTTGTATCTTTGGGGTAAATACCCAGTAGTGTAATTGCAGGGTCATACAGAAGCTCTATTTTTTATTTTCTTAAGGAATCTCCACACTGTTTTCCAAAGTGGCTACCAACTTGCATTCCCACCAACAGTGTAAGAGTGTTCCCTCCACATCCTATCCAACACACATTGTTTCCTGTCTTGCTAATTTTGGCCATTCTAACTGGTGTAAGGTGGTATCTCATGACCATGTGGGTTTCATCCCTGGGTTTCAAGGATGGTTCAACATTCGCAAATCAATCAATGTGATAAAACAAATCAATAAGAGAAGAGAGAAGAGCCACATGGTCCTCTTAATTGATGCAGAAAAGGCATTTGACAAAATCCAGCATCTGTTCCTGATTAAAACGCTTCAAAGTACAGGGATAGAGGGGACATTCCTGAACTTCATAAAATCTTTCTATGAAATACCCACAGCAAATATCATCTTCAATGGGAAAAAGCTCACAGCCTTCCCGTTGAGAACAGGAACACGACAAGGATGCCCACTCTCACCACTCTTGTTCAACATAGTATTAGAAGTCCTAGCAACAGCAATCAGACTACAAAGAGAAATAAAAGGTATCCAAATTGGGAGTGAAGAAGTCAAACTCTCTCTCTTCACAGATGACATGATACTTTATATGGAAAACTCAAAAGACTCCATCTCCAAACTACTAGAACTCATACGGCAATTTGGTAATGTGGCAGGATACAAAATCAATGTACAGAAATCAGTGGCTTTCATATACACTAACAATGAAAATACAGAAAGGGAAATTAGAGAACCGATTCCATTTAATATAGCTCCAAGAACCATAAGATACCTGGGAATAAACCTAACCAAAGAGGTAAAGGATCTGTACTCGAGGAACTTCAGAACACTCATGAAAGAAATTGAAGAAGACACAAAAAGATGGAAGACCATTCTATGCTCTTGGATCAGAAGAATAAACATTGTTAAAATGTCTATACTACCTAGAGAAATCAATGTGGTTTTAATTTGAATTTCCCTGATGGCTAGTGATGATGAACATTTTTTCATGTGTCTGATAGCCATTTGTATGTCTTCATTGGAGAAGTGTCTGTTCTTGTCTTCTGCCCATTTTTTGACATGATTATCTGTTTTGTGTGTGTTGAGTTTAAGAAGTTCTTTATAGATCTTGGATATCAACCTTTTCTCTATACTGTCATTTGTGAATATCTTCTCCCATTCTGTGCGTTTCCTCTTTGTTTTGTTGACTGTTTCCTTTGCTGTGCAGAAGCTTTTGATCTTGATGAAATCCCAAAAGTTCATTTTCGCTTTTGTTTCCTTTGCTTTGGAGACATATCTTGAAAGATGTTGCTGTGGCTGATATCGAAGAGGTTACTACCTATGTTCTTCTCTAGGATTCTGATGGATCCCTGTCTCACTTTGAGGTCTTCTATCCATTTCGAGTTTATCTTTGTGTATGGTGTAAGAGAATGGTCGAGTTTCATTCTTCTACCTATAGTTGTCCAATTTTCCCAGCACCATTTATTAAAAAGACTTTCTTTTTTCCATTGTATACTTTTTCCTGCTTTGTCGAAGATTATTTGACCATAGAGTTGAGGGTCCATATCTGGGCTATCTACTCTGTTCCACTGGTCTATGTGTCTGTTTTTGTGCCAGTACCATGCAGTCTTAGTGATCATACCTTTGTAGTAAAGCTTGAAATCAGGTTACGTGATGCCCCCAGTTTTCTTTTTGTTTTTCAACATTTCCTTAGCAATTCGGGGTCTCTTCTTATTCCATACAAATTTTAGGATTATTTGTTCTAGCTCTTTGAAAAATACTGGTGGAATTTTGATCGGAATGGCTTTAAAGGTACAGATAGCTCTAGGCAGTATAGACATTTTAACAATATTTATTCTTCCGATCCAAAAGCATGGAATGGTCTTCTATCATTTTGTGCCTTCTTCAATTTCTTTCATGAGGGTTCTGAAGTTCCTCGAGTACAGATCCTTTACCTCTTTGGTTAGGTTTATTCCCAGGTATCTTACCGTTCTTGGTGCTATAGTAAATGGAATTGATTCTCTAATTTCCCTTTCTGTATTTTCATTGTTAGTGTATAATAAAGCCACTGATTTCTGTACATTGACTTTATATCCTGCCATGTTACTGAATTGCTGTACGAGTTCTAGTAGTTTGGGGGTGGAGTCTTTTGAGTTTTCCATATAAAGTATCATGTCATCTGTGAAGAGAGAGAGTTTGACTTCTTCCTTGCCAATTTGGATACCTTTTATTTCTCTTTGTTGTCTGATTGCTGTTGCTAGGACTTCTAATACTATGTTGTACAAGAGTGATGAGAGGGCATCCTTGTCGTGTTCCTGATCTCAGCGGGAAGGCTGTGAGTTTTTTCCCAATGAGGATGAAATTTGCTGTGGGTTTTTCATAGACAGATTTTATGAAGTTCAGGAATGTTCCCTCTACCCCTATACACTGAAGTGTTTTAATCAGGAACAGATGCTGGATTTTGTCAAATGCTTTTTCTGCATCCATTGAGAGGACCATGTGGTTCTTCTCTGTTCTCTTTTTTTTTTAAATTATTAATTTATTTGACAGACAGATATCACAAGTAGGCAGAGAGGCAGGCAGAGAGAGAGGAGGAATCAGGCTCCCCGCTGAGCAGAGAGCCCGATGCGGGGCTCGATCCCAGGACCCTGGGACCATGACCCAAGCCAAAGGCAGAGGCTTTAACCCGCTGAGCCACCCAGGCGCCTGTCTTCTCTCTTCTCTTATTGATTTGTTCTATCACATTGATTGATTTGCGAATGTTGAACCATCCTTGAAACCCAGGAATGAATCCCACCTGGTCATGGTGGATAATCTTTTTAATATGCTGTTGGATCCTATTTGCTAGGATCTTTTTGAGAATCTAAGCATCCATATTCATCAGTGATATTGGTCTGACATTCTCCTTTTTGATGGGGTCTTTGCCTGTTTTGGGGATCAGGGTAATGCTGGCTTCATAAAAAGAGTCTGGAAGTTTTCCTTCTGCTTCAATATTTTGAAACAGCTTCAGCAGAATAGGTGTTATTTCTTCTATGAAAGTCTGGTAGAATTCCCCAGGGAAGCCGTCAGGTCCGGTGCTCTTGTATTTTGGGAGGTTTTTGATTACTGCTTCAATCTCGTTCCTATATTTCAGTCTATTCAGGTTGTCAATTTCTTCCTGGTTCAATTTTGGAAGTTTATAGTTCTCCAGGAATGCATCCATTTCATCTAGGTTGCCTAACTTACTGGCATACAACTGTTGATAATAACTTATGATGATTGTTTCTATTTCCTTGGTGTCAGTTGTAATCTCTCCCTTTTCATTCATAATTTTATTAATTTGGGCTTTCTCTCTTCTTCTTTTGGATTAGTGTGGCCAATGGTTTATCAATCCTATTGATTCTCTTAAAAACCAGCTTTTAATTTCATTGATATGTTCTATTGTATCTCCAGATTCTATCTCATTGATCTCTGCTCTAATCTTGATTATTTCCCTTCCTGTGTGTGGAGTTGGTTTAATTTATTGTTGATTCTCCAGTTCTTTAAGGTACAGAGACAGATGTTGTATTCTGGATTTTTTAATTTTTTTGAGGGAGGCTTGGATGGCTACGTATCTCCACCTTAGGACCGCCTTTGCTGTATCCCATAGGTTTTGGACCGAATTGTCTTCATTCTCATTGGTTTTCATGTATTGTTTAATTTCTTCTTTGATCTCTTGGCTGATCCAAGCATTCTAAGCAAGGTGGTCTTTAGCTTCCAGGTGTTTGAGTTCCTTCTAAACTTTTCCATGTGATTGAGGTCCAGTTTCAATGCTTTGTGATATGAGAATATGCAGGGAATAATTTCAGTGTTTTGGTATCAGTTGAGCCCTGATTTGTGACCGAGTATATTGTCTATTCTGGAAAAGGTTCCACATGCACTTGAGAAGAATGAGTATTCTTTTGTTTTAGGGTGGAATGTTCTGTACATATCTATGAGATACATCTGGTCCAATGTGTCATTCAATGCTCTTGTTTCTTTATTGATTTTCTGCTTGGATGATTTGTCTAATACTGTGAAAGGCATGTTTAGGTCTCCTACTATCAATGGATTTGATGAATACGACTCTTTATCTTGATTAATAGTTTTCTTATGTAATTGGCTGCTCCCATATTGGGGGCATAGATATTTACAATTGTTAAATCATCTTGGTGGCTAGTCCCTTTAAAAATGATGTAGTGTCCTTCTGTATCTCTGAGTACAGTCTTTAGTTTAAAATCTAATTTTTCTGATATGAGAATTGCTACCCTGGCCTTCTTTTGAAGCCCATTGGCATGAAAGATGCTTCTCCATCCCTTCACTTTCTTTCTGGGTGTATCCTTAGGTTCGAAATGGGTCTCCTTTAGACAACATATCGATGGGTACTGTCGTTTTATCCAATCTTCAAACCTGTGTCATTTTATGGGCTCATTTACGCCATTCACATTGAGAGTGATTACTGATAAATACATTTTTATTGACATCGTGTTACCTTTGAAGTCTTTCTTTCTGTAGATTTTCTCCATATTTCTATTCAATGATATTCTTAGGATTTTTCCTTTTTTATAGTATCCCCCTTGATATTTCCTGCAGTGTCGGCTTGGTGGTTGCATACTCTTTTATGCCTTGCCAGTCTTGGAAACTCTATATATCCATCCATTTTTAATGTCAGTCATGCTGGATAAAGTATTCTTGGATGCATGTTTGTCTCATTTAGTGCCCTGAATATATCTTGCCAGCCCTTTCTGGCATGCCAGGTTGCTGTGGACAGGCCTGATGTTATTATGATGGGCTTTCCTCTGTACGTAAGGAGCTTCTTTGTTCTAGCTGCCATCAAGATGGCCTGCCAAAAATTATAATTTATATAATTCTTCATTCTTGCTATTAGGTGTCTTGAGGTCTTTCAAGAATCTGTAATCTTGGATGGAGACCGTTCTGCCTCTAGTACATGAATGCTGGCTCCATTTGCGAGATTGGGAAAATTTTCATGAAGAACTTGTTCCATTATATCTTCTAGAATTCTTTCTTTCTCCTCCTCTTCTGGGATTCAAATAATTCTGACATTGGAACGTTTCATGGCATCATTTATTTCCCTGATTATGTTTTTGTGGCTTCTAAGCTGTTTGTTCCAGGCTTCCTCCTGATCCTTTCTCTCTATCTGTTTGTCCTCCAGATCTCTAATTCTATCTTATGTCTCAGTTACCCTAGCTTTTAGTGAATTTAGATTAAATTGGAACTCATTGAGAGCATTGTGAGCATCATCCCTGGTGGCTTTCAGTTCTGCCCTAATCAATTCCGTTTGGTCATCCATGGCTTTCTCCAACCTCGCTATTGCCTGGATAATTGTTAGCCTGAATTCCCCTTCCAACATATTGTTTATGTCGGTAGCCATTAGCTCTGTTGCAGAAGGCCCATCCTCTGAATTTTT
This sequence comes from Mellivora capensis, assembly GCA_004024625.1. Taxonomy (NCBI): domain Eukaryota; kingdom Metazoa; phylum Chordata; class Mammalia; order Carnivora; family Mustelidae; genus Mellivora; species Mellivora capensis. The sequence continues at coordinate 25,683 of PISX010014428.1, forward strand.
CTTCTGTTGGGCATTCCTCCTACTAGTCATTTTGGTGAGAGTTGGCTGAATGGTTGTAGCTGGATGTATTGACTGTGGTACAGTCAAGGTGCACCCTGGAATGCTTCTGAGAAATCAGGAAAAACACAAATACACAGAAACACTGGTGGAAGAAAAAGATGGGAGACTGGTTATAAATTCTCAGTGTGGTCGAGGAAGATTATTTTGATTCTTCTTGGATGTATCTTGATATCTTTGTTAAAGGACTCAACTTTCCTAAGATAAATTGGGAGTAAAAATTGTTTTACCTATAGGGGTAGCATTGATTGGGGAAAGGAGATTACCTTGAAGTTTAACTCTATTTGAATATTAAAAAATAAAATTACAAAAAAGAATAAGCTAAACTAAACTAAAATAAAAAAAATTAAAAATAGAAAAGAAAAAGAAAAACATGGGTATATGTATCAAAAAGTTCAGGTTAAAAGGTTATTATGGAATTTGATGTACTGGAGATCTCACTGTGATGATAAATAGGTTAAAAATTATCTATATAAAAAAATGAACCAGAATTGTGGGAATGAATTAAAAATAAAACGTTATCTATGAAGTAATGGTGTTTGTTCTCTTTTTGTCTTTTTTTTTTTTTTCATGCTTTTTCCTGGTTGGTTTTCTGGGGGAGGGGCTTGCCACGTGGATTTTCAGGCAATGTTTCCTGAGTTAAGTCCTCCTGTCCCCCTCAAGGGGGTGGGCACTGAGGAATCCAATTTTTCGGGCTTTTGTTCTCTGGAGGTTTTTATGTTTGTTTGTTCGTTTTGTTTTTTTTTTTCCCTCTCTCCTTGACAGCTTTTGATGTTTTTGGAGGTTTAGAGGAAAGCAAACTGCACCCCAACCTCCCTCTCAGAGAAAAGCCTCAGTCTGTTCCCCTCTGGGTGCTGCAGAGCACATAAGTTCCCCCTCAGCCGCTGGCAGAGCATTTTCTGAGTCACAGTCCCTGGGGACACAGGAACTCCTGCTTGTACCCAAAACCACTACAGTGTCGGCTGTCTAGGCAGCTCCAGACCCCGTCAGAGATGTTCCAAGCAGCAATTGCACACTGAGATTTTCCCGCTGGCCCGGGCTGGGAGTGCCTGGTCTTTCTGGGTCTGAGAGTACCGGGCTGGTGCCTGCAGGCACCTCTCTCAGGGAAGAATGTGGGGTGCATGCGTCTCAGGCTCTTATAGCACAGCATGGTGCTCACGTTGAGCATGCAGAAGGCTGTGCTTTTGCCAGCTGGCTAGGCTCCCAGCCCCTCATGGGACCCCATGTGCTCTCAGGCGCGCTGGAGGCTCAGGGACCAAGACCTGGTTTCTCCACCCCACTCTCTCTGGCTCAGCGCCAGGGGTGGTTGTCCTGGGTCCAGGGACTTAAGACCCTGTCCCTAACCACCCCAATTCCCACAATTTTTTCCCACGATTCTTTACTCTTTTTGTGTGCTTTCAACCAGACTCTAAGTTAATGCTGCTCCCCAGATGTAGGGCACTCTCGTACTTGGATATTACTTTCCAATGGGTCTCCTCTGGTGGCTCCCTCCCCCTTTTGTTTATCTGCCGATACCAGTCCGGCATTCCCACTCTGCTTTACCTGCCCATTGGCGTCTTCTGTCCCTGTAGAGATCCACAGATGTATAATTCTGATCTCAGGCTGATTTCATGGGTGATCGGAGTTCTTTGGTAAGTAATCAGCTCACTTTAGGGTACATGATGAAATGGCGCCTCTTCCTACTTCCCCGCCATCTTGTCTCCCCTGACCTGGGGTTGATTTTTTAATTTCCCTTTTTTTATATTTCACAATTGCTGTCTACGAATGCAACAGGATTCTGTACATTGATTTTGTATCCTGCAATATTACTGGATTTGCGTATCAGTTATAGCAGATTTTGGCAAGTCTTTTGGGTTTTCTATATATATTAATCTTGTCATCTTTAAACAGAAATTTTGACTTCTCCCTTACCAATTTGGATGTCTTTTTTTGAAAAAGATTTTATTTATTTATTTGGCAGACAGGGATCTCAAATAGGCATAGAGGTAGGCAGAGAATGTGGGGGAAGCAGGCTCCCTGCTGAGCAGAGAGCCCAATGTGGGGCTTGATCCCAAGACCCTGAGATCATGACCTGAACCAAAGGCAGAGGCTTAACCAATTGAGACACCCAGGCACCCCAATTTGGACGTCTTTTTTTCTTTGTATTGTCCAAGTGCTATGGCTAGGACTTCCACTACTATGTTGAATAGAAGTGGTGATAGTAGAAATACCCAAATGAAAACACAATGGGTTATGACTTCTGAAAAATGCAGGGAGGCTCCAGGTGATATGCCTAATTGTCTTTTTCACTACCAAACTGCTGCACCATTTTCAATGTTTTTTTTTTTAAGATTTTATTTATTTATTTGACAGATAGAGATCACAAATAGACAGAGAGGCAGGCAGAGAGAGAGAGAGAGAGAAGGAAGCAGGCTCCCAGAGCCTGATGTGTGGCTTGATCCCAGGACACTGGAATCATGACCTGAGCTGAAGGCAGAGGCTTTAACCCACTGAGCCACTCAGACATCCTGAGCTAAACCTGTATTGTTATAAACTTCCCTCCTTGAACTGTTTTTCTTGCTTTCCAGAAGTCATAACCCATTGTGTTTTCATTTTCATCTGTTTCCGCTTACTTTTTCATTTCTTCTTTTACTCCCTGCTTGAGAAATTCATTGTTTAGTAGCATTTATTAAACCTCCATATATTTTTGGTGTTTCCAGATTGTTTATTTGTTGGACTTCTAGTTTCATAACATTACAGTCTGAAAAGATGTGTAGTATGACTACGATCTTCCTGAATTTGTTGAGGCTGGTTTTGTGGCCTAATATATAATTTGTTCTGGGAAATGTTCCATGTGCCCTTGAAAATAATGTGTATTCTGCTGTATTAAGATGGCATGTTCTGAATATCTCTGATAAGTCCATCTGGTCCACTGTTTCATCTCATGTCATTGTTTCTTTTTGATTTTCTATTTAGATGATCTGCCCATTGATGTAAGTGTGGTGTTAAAGTCCCCTGATATTATTGTATTTTTATCAGTTCATTCCTTTATATTTGTTATTAAGTGTTCCATATATTTGAATGCTTCTAAGTTGGGGGCATAAACATTTACAATTGTTGTATTTGTTGGATTGTCCCCTTTATGATTATGTGGTGTCCTTCTTTGCCTCTTGTTACAGTCTTTATTTAAAGTCTATCTTGTCTGGTATAAATATTGCTACTCCAGCATTCTTTGGACATCCATTTACATGATAAATGTTTCTCCATCCCCTCATTTTCAATGTCCAAGTGTCATTAGGCCTAAAATGTGTCACTTGTGGGGAGCATATAGATGGATCTTGCTTTTTTAATCCATTATGTCACCCTATGTCTTTTGATTGGTGTTTTTAGTCCATGTATATTAAAGTAATTAATGGTACATATGTATTTATTTCCATTTTGTTACTTGCTTTGGGGTTGTTTCTGAAGATTTTCTCTGATCCTTTCTTGTCTTTCCTTCTTGCATGCTTTGCTTATTTTCTTTAGTGACATATTTAGATTCCTTTCTCTTTATTATTCAAATGTTTATTAGTGGTTTTTGTTATATGGTTACCATTAGGTTTTTATGTAACTTCTGCATGGAGTAATCTATATTAAGTTGATGGTGATTTAAGTTTGAACACTTTCTTTTCTCCTCTCCTCCCCACATTTCATGTAGATGTTATTATATTTTATATACTTCTATTTTGTGAGTTCTTCATTTTTTATACTGATTTTTATTTTTATTGCTTTTGTGTTTCTTACCTTTATATTGTCAATTTTGTTATCTGCTATCCACTAGAGTCCTTTTAATATTTCTACCATAGCTGGTTTAGTGGTAATGGACTCCTTTAGTTTTTGTTTGTCTTGGGAATTGTTTATCTTTCCTTCTAGTTTGAATGATAGCCTTGCTGGAGAGTGAAGTCTTGGCTGCTGTTTTTGCTATTTAAAACTTTAAATAATCATGGCTTTCTCTTTTGGCTTGTAAAGTTTCTGCTGAAAAATCACCTGCTAGCCTTATGTGTTTCCCTTTGCATGCTACTAATATCTTTTTTTTTTTCTGGTTTACATTTTTTTCCTTATCACTATATTTTGCACATTTAATTAGAAAATGTCCTGGTTTTGGTCTGTCTTGGTTGATTTTTATGGGAATTATCTGTGTCTCTTGGATCTAGATATCTGTTTCCTTCCCCAGATTAGGAGAAATTTCAGCTTTTGTTTCTTCAAATAAATTTTCTGTCCCCTTTTCTCTCTTCCTCTTCTGGGACTCTCATAATATGAGTGCTATTACATTTGTTGGAGTGAATGAGTTCCCTTGGTCTAGTCTCAATTTGTGTATTTTTTTTCTCTTATTCAAAGAGAGAAAATGGATTACTTTCCATTACACTTTCCCATAGGTCACTAATTTGTCTGTTTTCTTCTTCCATCCTGCTATTCATTGCATCAAGCATATTTCTCATTTTATTTATTGAGCCCTCTCCTCTATGTTGTTATTTATATCTGTGTTAAGGTTCTCACTCATGTCTTCTACTCTCTTCTCAAGTCCAGGGAGTATCCTTATGATCACTTATTTAAATGACCTATCAGTCATATTACTTGTATCTGTGTTGTTTAGATCTCTGGCTATGGCCTTGTCCTCTTTTTTCATTTGGGATAAATTGCTCTGTCTCATCATTTTGTCTGCCTCTTTGTTTCTTTTTCTCTGTGTTAAGAATGTCAACTTTGTCTTTTGCTCTTGAAAGTAGTGACTTTATGAAGCAGAGTTCCCGGAGTGCACTGCAGTGCATTGTCCCCTGTTCACAAGATCCTGGCACTGCAGTAGAGTTGCTTATGTCCTGCTTTTGTGTCTGAGTCACTTGCCCTTTCAGTGAAATTGTCTTCCTTGGATTTCTGTCCACTGTAGGCTGTGCTTGCTCTCTTTGGTGTTAGTGGAACCCAGACAGGCCAGCTATGAGGTGTCCCACTGAGGAACTTGAAAGTAGGGAAGTGATGTTAGAAAAATTTGAATGGGGGTCCTTGGGTTGCTTAATTGGTTAAGTATATCACTTTGGCTCAGATCATGATCTTGAGGTTCTGGGAACAAACCCCATGTTGAGTTCACTGCTCAATGGGGAATATGTTTCTACTTCTGCCCTTCCCCCTGCTCATGCTTTCTCTCTCTTTCATGTGATTTCTCTCTCTCTCTCTCTCTCTCTCTCTCTCTGCCAAATAAATAAATAAATAAAATCTTTAATAATGGCTTTGGACTACTAGTCATATTCCAGACTGCACAAAGCACTGTAGCAGGTGGGGACAGGTTGTCAGGGTGACCAATGGCACAAGGCTGGGTGTAGTGGGATAATGGATAGCTGCAGCTGGGCCCAGTGTTTGAGGGTGGCTTAGGGCTCATGGTTGGGCATAGTGTAACAGTTAGGAGGGGTATATTGCATCAACCACACCTGGCAACTGAGCGTGGTGTATCATGGTGGCTGGGGTTGTTAAGTTGGAAGTGTGGAGACACAGTTTGGGAGAGAAACAGGTCATGGCTACTGCAGTTGGGAGAGAACCATGGTCACAGAGATAAAGAGACGGAATAACACACGGGGAGGAGATAGGGAAAACAAATTTCCACAACAATTGGCTTAAAAAGAAGGAGGAGCCAAATTTCATGAATTCTTGTAACCAGCAGGGCTTAAACCCTGGAATTTTAAAATTTTTTTTTTATTTATTTATTTGTCAGAGAGAGAGGGAGAGCGAGCGAGCAAGCACAGGCAGACAGAGTGGCAGGCAGAGGCAGAGGGAGAAGCAGGCTCCCTGCCGAGCAAGGAGCCCGATGTGGGACTCGATCCCAGGACGCTGGGATCATGACCTGAGCCGAAGGCAGCCGCTTAACCAACTGAGCCACCCAGGTGTCCATAAACCCTGGAATTTTAAAGATTAGTGGGCTTTGCTAGGCTAGAGCCAAGAGGGCATTCAGATGCTTTTGGAGAAAAGGCATCCCATAGGCATACAGTGTGGAAAGAGCAATCAGAAGAGCACCCAAGTCACACAGTAAGGAGGTAATTTGTTCATTTCAGAGCTTACCCCCAGAGAAGTAGCATTCATGGAGACACCCCTCTGGCAACAAAGGAACTTGTCAGTGTCATTCCCTCCCCCCAAATTATGCACAGAGCTATCTGTGGGAACCAGCTCAGCACCAACACTTGCTATATAACTTCCTTACACCAGGCCCTGCTACCCACACTCAAATGGAACCACTCCTCCCAGTCACACTTGCTTCAGTCCCACCAAAGTGGACACATGCCCCCAGAAAAACTGCCCTTGTTCACACCAGGTTTCCCAATGCAGGAGTTTTGCAGATCCTCAGTTCTGGAAGAAGTGGAAACAGGACTAATTTCACAAACATACCAGTGCACATCTTGTTAATGTATACAATATTCAGGCCAGGGGCAAAATAATAGGCAATGAGCCAGACAACTTGTCTTAAAGATAAAGTGCCTAGAACAAAACAACAGAGCACATGCAGCAAACACTGGAGACACTCCCAAAAGTGCCAGACTCTGAAGAACAGGAGACACTACATGGCAGGGCACTACAGGACCTCTTCTTTATAAGGATATTATGTGGAAGAATAGGAGATATAGCTGACTTTCTTTACACAGAGAAAAAGGAACAGAGACTTAAAATGAGAAGACAGAGAAATATATCACAAATAAAAGAACATATCTAGGCTATGCCAGAGAGATAAGCAAAATAGATACCATAAACACGCCTAATAGAGAATCTAAAGCAACCACCATAGGATACTCACTGGACTTGAGAACAAGTGGAAGACATGAGTGAGATATTTAACAGAGAGATGAGAATGATAACAAAGAAGAGATAAAGGGCTTAATACATTAAATAAGAAACACACTTGATGGGATGAGCAACAGGCTAGAAGAAGCCGAATAAATTAATGACATAGAAAACAAGGCAATCAAAAGTAATCAAGCTGAAAAGAGAGAGAAAGTAATTATGCAAAATGAGAATAGACTTAGAGAGTTCAGTGACTCCATTAAATGTGATAACACTCATATCTTTAAGATTTTATTTATTTGACACAGAGAAACAGATCACAAGCAGAAGGAGCAGAAGACAGAGGGAGAGAGAGAAGCAATCTCCCTCTGGGCAAGGAATCTGATGCAGGGTTTGATCCCAGGACCCTAGGATCATGACTTGAGCCAAAGGCAGACACTTAACTGAGCCACCCAGATGCCCCTGTTAACACTCACATTATAGTAGTGCCAAAAGAAGAAAAGAGAGAATAAGAGTAGGAAATTTATGTGAACAAATAATAGCTGAAACTCCCCCAATCTGGGGAAGGAAACATATATCTAGATCCAGGATGTACAGAAAAGTACTATAAAAATCAACAAAAGAATATTCAAGCTGAGACATATCATAATTAAATTTGCACAATATAGTGTTAAAAAAAAAGCAAGAGAAGACAGTAATTTACAAGGGAAAACCCATAAGGCTAGCAGGGGATAATTCAGAAGAAACTTTCCAAGTCAGAAAGGGGTGGCATGATATATTCAAAATCCTAAGTGGAAAAATCTGTAGCCAAGAATATTCTATCCAACAGGCTATCATTCAGAATAGAAGCAGAACCAGAGCTTCCAAAACAAACAAAAATTAAAGGAGTTCATGACCACTAAACCAAACCCTCAAAAAATATTAAATGAGACTCTTTAAGTGGAAGGAAGAGATCAAAAATTGACAGTATAAATATAAGAAACACAAAAGTAATAAAAATAAATATTTATTTCAAAAATCAATCAAGGAACTGACTAAATAGGATGTAAAATATGAAAACATATACCTAAAATGTGGGAAGGAGAAGAATAAAGAAGGGTTCAAACTTAAATGAGCACCAACATAATATAGACTGCTGTATCCAGAAAAGCTTATACACAAAAACACTAATAAATATGCAAAGTTAAAGAGAAAAAATCCAAGTAAATAACTAAAGAAAAACAACAAACCATGAAAAAATGAAGGACAAGAAGAAATGAGAGAAGACCTTCAGAAACAACCATTAAAGAAATAATGAAATGACAACAAATACATAACTATCAATAATTACTTTGAATGTTAATGGACTAAATGCTCCAAACAAAAGACATAAATTACAGAATGGGTAAAAAAAATATCAAGGCTGCCTATGAGAGACTCATTTTATACCTAAAGAAACCTGTGGACTGAAAGAGAGGGTGTGGGGAAATATCTATTATGCAAATGAATGTCAAAAAAATCTGCAGTAGCACTACTTACGTTAGATAAGCTAGACTTCGTTTATCTTTTTTTTTAAGATTTTGTTCATTCATTTGACAGACTGAGATCACAAGTAGGCAGAGAGGCAAGCAGAGAGAGGAAGGGAAGCAGGCTTCCTGCTGAGCAGAGAGCCTGATGCTGGGCTCAATCCCAGGACCCTGGGATCATGACCTGAGCCAAAGGCAGAGGCTTTAACCCACTGAGCCACCCAGGCGCCCCAAGACTTCATTTATCCTTTTATAAAGTAGACTCTATTCCTAAAGTAGTCCTTGAACCCATAATCCTGAGATTGAGAGCTGCATGCTCTATTGACTGAGCCAGCCATGTGTTCCAAAACTTTAAAACAAATACTGTAAGAAGAGACAAAGAAGGACACTACATAATCATAAAGGGGATAATCCAACAAGATTTATACTCCGAACATTTATACTCAGAACACTTAATTTTAAAAGAGCAGAATGCACACTCTTTTAAAGTATACATGGAATATTCTCCAGAATAGATCACATATTAGGCCACAAAACAAGCCTCAACAAATTCAAGATTGATGTAATACCATGCACTTTTCCTGATCACAATGGTATGAAATTAGAAATCAACCCCTGGGAAAAAAATCTGGAAAACCACAAATACATGGAGATTAAAGTCAAGTACCAGATGGCTTCACAGGCAAGTTCTACTGAACATTTAAAGAATAATTAATACCTAGTCTTCTCAGAGCATCCCAAAAAGTAGAATAGAAAGCAAATCTCCAAATTCATTCTGTGAGGCCAACTTTACCCTGATACCACAACTGGATAAACACACCACTAAAAAAGAGAACTACAAGCCAATTACCTTGATGAACATAGATGAAAAAATCTAATCTTTTGCATAGATCCAAAAATCCTCAACAAAATATTACCAAATTGAATCCAACAATACATTTAAAAAGAGAAAAAAAAAACCTTCACTACAGTGAAGTGGGATTTATTCCTGGGTTGCAAAGGTGGTTCAATATTCACAAGTCAATCAATGTGATACACCATATCAATGAAGGAAAGGATAAGAACTATATGATCATTTCAATAGATGCAAGAAAAGCATTTGACAAAGTACAACATCCATTTATGATAAAAACCCTCAACAGCAGCACATGGGTGGCTCAGTCAGTTGAGTGTCCAACTCCTGATTTCAGTTCAGGTCATAAAATCAAGATTGTGATATTGAGTCCTGCACTGGGCTCTGTGTGCAGCATAGAGTCTGCCTGGGATCCTCTCTCTCCTCTCCCTATGTCCTTCCCTATTCTCAAAACTTGTTTTTTCTCCCTCTCTCTCTAAAATAGGAAATAAATGAATTAACTAAAAAATTTCAACAAGGCAGGCTTCAAGGGAACATATCTAAATATTAGAAATGCCACATATGAAAAATCCACAGCTAAAATCATCCTTAATGGGGAAAATTTGAGAACTTTTCCACTAAAGTCAAGAACAAGACAAAGATATCCACTCTCACCACTTTTTTTCAACATAGTAGGGGAAGTCCTAGCCACAGTAATAGGATAACACAGAAAAATAAAAGACATTCAAAGTGGTAAAGAAAAAGTAATATTTTCACTCTTTGCAGATGACATGATACTATATATAGAAAACCCTAGGGAACCTACCAAAAAAATGAAAAAGGGAAAAGAAAAGAAAGAAAGAAACCTGCTAGAACTCACAGACAAATTCAATAATATGACAGGATACAAAATGAATATACGGAAATCTCTTGCATTTATATATAGCAATAATGAAGCAGCAGAATGAGAAATTAAGAAAGCAATTTCATTTACAACTTCACCCAAAACAGTAAGATACCTATGAATAAACCAAACCAAAGAGGTAAAAGACCTGTACTCTGAAAACTGTAGAACATTGATGAAAGAAACTGAAGATGACACAAATAAATGGAATGACATTCTGTGCTCATGTATTGGAAAAAGAATTATTGTTCAAATGTCTATACTACTCAAAGCAACACATTTAATGTAATTATTATCAAAACCCAACAGCATTCTTCAAAGAAATAGAACAAACTATCCTAAAATCTGTATGGAACCACAAAATGCCCTGAATAGCCTAAGCAAACTTTTTTTTTTAAAGATTTTATTTATTTATTTGACAGAGATCACAAGTAATCAGAGAGGCAGGCAGAGAGAGTGAGAGGGAAGCAGGCTCCCTGCTGAGCAGAGAGCCCAATGTGGGACTCGATCCCAGGACCCTGAGATCATGACCTGAGCCGAAGGCAGTGGCTTAACCCACTGAGCCACCCAGGTGCCCCAGCCTAAGCAATCTTGAAAAAGGTAAAGCATAGGTGGAAGCATCTCAATTCTAGACTTTAAGTTATATCACAAAGCTGTAGTAATCAAAACAATATGGTATTTGCACAAAAGTAGATACACATGGATCGATGGAACAGGATAACAAACCCAGAAATAACCCCCCAATTGCATGGTCAATTAATCTTTGAAAAAGCAGGAAAAAATACTCAATAGGTAAAAGTCTCTTTATACACATGATGTTGGTATAACTGGACAATACATGCAAAAGAATGATACTGAAACATTTTCTTACACGATACACAAAAAATTACCTCAAAATGGATTAAAGGACATAAATGTGTGAGCTGAAACCATAAAAATCCTAAAAGACAACACAGACAGTATCCCCTGACATGAGCCATAGCAATGTCTTTCTAGATGCCTTCTGAGGCAAGGGAAACAAACCCAAAAATAAACTACTGGGGATACATTTTAAAAAAGAAAAACATTCTATACAGTGCAGTAAACAATGAACATATATATATTTAGAGAGAGTGAAGAGTGAAGAGAGAGAGTGAAGAGAGAGGCAGAGGGAGAAGCAGGCTCCCTGCTGAGCAAGGAACCCGATGTGGGACTCGATCCCAGGACGCCAGGATCATGACCTGAGCCAAAGGCAGCCGCTTAACCAACTGAGCCACCCAGGCGTCCCAACAATGAACAAATCTTAACGGCAACTTGTGAAATGGGAGAAGATATTTACAAGTGACATATCTGATAAAGGATTAACATCTAAAATAGATAAAGAACTTACACAACTCAGCACCCAAAAACCAAATCACCATTTTAAAACAGGGCAAAATACATGAACATGTACTTTTCCAAAGAAGACCTACAGACAGCCAACATACACATGAAAAGTTATTCATCACTTACCATCAGGGAAATGCAAATATGGAGAAAGGAAACCTTCATTTACTGCTGGTGGGGATGCAGATTGGTGCAGCCACTGTGGAAGACAGTATGGAGGTTCCTTAAAAAGTTAAAAATAGAACTACCCTCCCATCCAGAAACTGTGCTACTAAGTATTTATCCAAAGAATACAAAAACACTAATTCCAATGGATACATGCACCCCTGTATATTGCAGCATTATTTACTATAGCCAAGATATGGAAGGAGCCCAACTGTCCATTGATTGATGAATGGATGAAGATGTCGTGGTACACACACACACATACACACACACACAGAATGGAATATCCCCCAGCTATTAAAAAGGAAAGAAATCTTGTCATTTTCAAGGGTGTGAATGGAACTGGAGATTATAATGCTAAGCAAACTAAGTCAGTCTTAGAAAAATACCATGTGATTTCACTCATGTGGAATTTAAGAAACAAAACAAAGGAAGAAAGACAAAAAAAGAAAGAAATTAGAACACAGATTCTTAATTATACAGAACAAATTCTTGGTTATGAGGAGATGAAGACTGGGGGAATGGGTTAAGCAGGTGATGGGGATTAAGGAGTGCACTTGACATCATGTGTACCAGGTCATGTATGGAATTGTGGAATCACCATATTGTACACCTGAAACTAATATTACACTGTGTGTTATCTAATTGAAATTTAAATAAAAACTTGAAAAAAAACTAAAAACAAAAAATTTACTGAAAATTTCATATGTAATTGGGAATGATGTAAATTTTCTCTGTAAGGTAATGATTGAAATAATGTTGTATAGCACCACTTCAATATTATACATAATTTTGTAGTTGGATTCATATCCAGAGCCAAAAATCATGAAAGAGGAATAAAATATATAAGGATTATAATGAAAGAAATGAAATTCTCAGACAAGATGGTGGGGAACTAGGAGGAGGCGTCGTTTCAACCTGTACCCTAAAGTGAGCTGATTACCTACCAAGGGACTCTGATCACCCATGAAATCAGCCTGAGATCAGAATTATACACGTCTGGATCTCTATGGGGGCAGAAGACTCCAGTGGGCAGGTAAAGTGGAGTGGGAACGTCGGACTGGTATCGGAAGATAAACAAAAGAGGGAGGGAGCCACCAGAAGCGACCTATTGGAAAGTGATACCCTAATACGAGAGTCCTCTGCGTCTGGGGACCAACATTAACTTGAAGTCTGGTAGAAAGCAATCAAAAAGAGCAAAGGATCGTGGGGTGAAATTGTGGGAATTAGGATGGTTAGGGACAGGGGCTTAAGTTCTGGGACAGAGGAAAGCCACCCCTGGCGCTGAGCCAGAGAGAGTGGGGTGGAGAAACCAGGTCTTGGACCCTGAGCCATGAGCGAGAGCACCTAAGGGTGTGGGAGCCCTTCCAGCTGGCAGAAACAGCCTTTTTGCAGTCCCCACGTATGCACTGCATTGCACTATCAGAGCTTGAGACGCGTCCCATGCCCTCCCCTGAGAGAGGTGTGTGGAAGCGCCAGCCAGGTGCTCTCCGACCCAGAAAGTCTGAGCGCTCCCAGCCCTGGCCAGTGGGAAAATCTAAGTGTGCGATCTATGCTTGGAACCTCTCTGGCGGTCTGGAGTTGCCAAGACAGCCATGGCTGTGGTTGTTTTGGGTACAAGCAGGAGTCCCTGTGTCCCCAGGGATCGCGAATTGGAACTTCCTCTGCCAGCAGCCAAGGGGGAACTTATGTGCTCTGTGGCATCCAGAGGGGAACAGACTGAGGCTTCTCTCTGAGAGGGAGGTCTGGGTGCAGTTTGCTTTCGTCTAAACCTCCAAAAACCATCAAGAGCTGCCAAGGGGAGAGAAAACAAACTAACAAACATAAAAACTCCAGAGAACAAAAGCCTGAAAAACCGGTTTCCTCAGAGCCCACTCCCTTGAGGGGGGCGGGAGGACTTAACCCAGGAAACACTGACTAAAAACCCACGAGGGAGGCCCCTCCCTAGAAAGCCAACCGGGGGAAAAACACACACACACACAAACACACACACATGCACAAACGACAAGAGAACAACCACCACTACTTCATAGATACATCATTTTTTTAATATTATTAAATTTATTTTCAGTGTAACAGTATTCATTGTTCTAGCACCACACCCAGTGTTCCATGCAATACGAGCCCTCCCTAATACCCACCACCAGGCTCCCATAACATCCCACCCCCTGCTTCAAAACCCCTCAGGTTGTTTTTCAGAGTCCATAGTCTCTCATGATTCAGCTCCCCTTCCAATTACCCTCAACTCCCTTCTCCTCTCCATCTCCCCATGTCCTCCAAGTTATCCGTTATGCTCTGCAAATAAGTGAAACCATATGATAATTGACTCTCTCTGCTTAACTTATTTCACTCAGCATAATCTCTTCCAGTACCATCCATGTTGCTACAAAAGTTGGGTATTCATCCTTTCTGATGGAGGCATAATACTCCATAGTATATATGGACCACATCTTCCTTATCCATTCAAACATTGAAGGGCATCTTGGTTCTTTCCACACTTTGTCGACCATGGCCATTGCTGCTATAAACCTTGGGGTACAGATAGTCCTTCTTTTCACTACATCTGTATCTTTGGGGTAAATACCGAGTAGTGCAATTGCAGGGTCATAGGGAAGATCTATTTTTAATTGCTTGAGGAATCTCCACACTGTCCTCCAGAGTGGCTGCACCAACTTGCATTCACACTAACAGTGTAAAAGGTTTCCCCTTTCTCCACATTCTCTCCAACACACGTAGTTTCTTGTCTTGCTAATTTTGGCCATTCTAACTGGTGTGAGGTGATATCTCAATGTGGATTTAATTTGAATATCCCTGATGGCTAGTAATGATGAACATTTTTTCATGTGTCTGATAGCCATTTATATGTCTTCATTGGAGAAGTGTCTGTTCATATCTTCTGCCCATTTTTTGACATGATTATCTGTTTTGTATGTGTTGAATTTGAGAAGGTCTTTATGGATCCTGGATATCAACCTTCTGTCTGTACTGTCATTTGCAAATATCTTCTCCAATTCCGAGGGTTGCCTCTTTGTTTTGACTGTTTCCTTTGCTGTGCAGAATCTTTTGATCTTGATGAAATCCAAAAAATTCATTTTCGCTTTTGCTTCCTTTGACTTTGGAGACATATCTTGAAAGAAGTTGCTGCGGCTGATATTGAAGAGGTTACTGCCTATGTTCTCATCTAGGATTCGGATGGATTCCTGTCTCAGGTTAAGGTCTTTTATCCATTTTGAGTTTATCTTTGTGTACGGTGTAAGAGAATGATCGAGTTTCATTCTTCTACATATAGCTGTCCAAATTCCCCAGCACCATTTATTGATTTATTGAAGGGACTGTCTTTTTTTCCATTGTATATTTTTTCCTGCTTTGTTGGAGATTATTTGACCATAAGGTTTAGGGTCCATATTTGGGCTCTCTTCTCTGTTCCACTTGTCTATGTGTCTGTTTTGATGCCAGTACCATGCTGTCTTGGTCATCACAGCTTTGTAGAAAAGCTTGAAATCAGGTAACGTGGGGAATTCTACCAAACTTTCAAAGAAGAAATAACACCTATTCTCCTGAAGCTGTTTCAAAAAATTGAAGCAGAAGGAAAACTTCAAGAAACTTTTTATGAAGCCAGCATTATCCTGATCCCCAAATCAGGCAAAGAGCACACCAAAAAGGAGAATTTAGACCAATACCACTGATGAATATGGATTCTAAGAATCTCAACAAGATCCTAGCAAACAGGATCCAACAGCACATTAAAAAGATTGTCCACCATGACCAGATGGGATTCATCCCTGGGGTAAGAGGATGGTTCAACTTTTGCAAATCAATCAATGTGACAGAACAAATCAATAAGAGAAGAGAGAAGAACCACATGGTCCTCTCAATTGATGCAGAAAAAGCATTTGACAAAATCCAGCATCCGTTCATGATTAAAATACTTCAAAGTATAGGGATAGAGGGAATATTTCTGAACTTCATAAAATCTATCTATGAAAGACCCACAGCAAACATCATCCTCAATGGGAAGAAGCTCACAGTCTTCCCGTTGAGATCAGAAACACGACAAGAATGCCCACTCTCACCACTCTTGTTCAACATAGTATTAGAAGTCCTAGCAACAGCAATCAGACAACAAAGAGAAATAAAATGTATCCAAATTAGCAAGGAAGAAGTCAAACTCTCTCTCTTCGCAGATGACATGATACTTTATATAGAAAACCCAAAAGACTCCCCCCACAAACTACTAGAACTCATACAGCAATTCAGTAACGTGGCAGGATACAAAGTCAATGTACAGAAATTAGTGGCTTTATTATACACTAACAAAGAAAATACAGAAAGGGAAATTAGAGAACCGATTCCATTTACTATAGCACCAAGAACCGTAAGATACCTGGGAATAAACCTAACCAAAGAGGTAAAGGATCTGTACTCGAGGAACTACAGAACACTCATGAAAGAAATTGAAGAGGACACAAAAAGATGGAAGAACATTCCATGCTCTTGGATCGGTAGAATAAACATTGTTAAAATGTCTAAACTACATAGAGCAATCTATACTTTTAATGCCATTCCGATCAAAAGTCCACTGGTATATTTCAATGAGCTGGAGCTAATAATTCTAAAATTTGTATGGAATAAGAAAAGAATCCGCATTGCTAAGGAAATGTTGAAAAACAAAAATAAAACTGGCTGCATCACGTTACCTAATTTCATAGATACAATTTTTATTTTTAATTTGTTCCCACTATTCTGGTTCATTTTTTATTTTTTAAATTTCATATATAGATGTATTTTTAGCCTTTTACCATCACAGTGCGATGTCCAGTACATCAAATTCCATAATAACCTAACCTGAACTTTTTGATACATATACCCATGGTTTTTTTTTTGCTTTTCTATTTTTTAAATTTTTTAAAATTTTACTTTAGTTTAATTTAGTTCATTCCTTTCTTTATTTTTATTTTTTTAATATTCATATAGAGTGATACTTCAAGGTAATCCCCTTTACCCAATCAATGCTAACCCTATAGGTAAACCAATTTTTAATCCCACATTATTTTAGGAAAGTTGAGTCTTTTAAGAAAGATATCAGGATACATCCAGGAAGAGTCAAAATAACCTTCCTCACCCACACTGAGAATTTATGACCACTCTCCCATCTTTTTCTTTTGCCAGTGTTTCTGTGTATTTGTGTTTGTCCTGGTAGTATATAAATCTTATACTTGCAGTTCTGTTTGACGATGTTCTTTTCTTGTTTGTTTGTTTGTTTTGCTTCTACATATATATGTATATTTTTTTCTTCTCTTGTCATATACTTTTATCAGTCTTTTTGTTTGTCTGTTTTTGCTTCTATATTTCACAAATCTTACCGTGGGGCCCATTTGGGCTGAGCCTTCTCTTTTATCTTTCTTTATTTTCCTCTTTTTTTCCTCACTCTCTCTCTCATTTTTTCCTTCTTTCTCTCTTTCTTTTTTCCTTTTCTTTGAGTGGGGACTCTTGATTGCTCAGAGGCGTTCCAGGGTGCACCTTGATTGCACCACGGTCGATACATCCAGCTACATCCGTTCAGCAATCTCTCAACAAAATGATTAGGAGGAGGAATGCCCAACAGAAGAAAAATTCAGAGGATGGGCCTTCTGCAACAGAGATAATGGCTACCGAAATATACATTATGTCGGAAAGGAAATTCAGGCTAACAATCACCCAGGCAATAGCTAGATTGGAGAAAGCCATGGATGACCAAACGGAATTGATTAGGGCAGAACTGAAAGCCACCGGGGATGATGTTCAAAATGCTCTCAATGAGTTCCAATCTAATCTAAATTCCCTAAAAGCTAGGGTAAGTGAGACAGAAGATAGAATTAGTGATCTGGAGGACAAATAGATAGAGAGAAAGGATCCAGAGGAAGCCAGGAACAAACAACTTAGAAGCCACTAAAACAGAATTAGGGAAATAAATGATGCCATGAAACGTCCCAACGTCAGAATTATTGGAATCCCTGAAGGGGAGGAGAAAGAAAGAAGTCTAGATGATATAGTGGAACAAGTTCTCCATGATAATTTTCCCAATCTCGCAAATGGAACCAGCATTCATGTACGAGAGGCAAAACCGCCCCCCCAAGATTTAAGATTCTCGAAAGTCCTCGAGACACCTGATAGTAAGAATGAGGAATTATAATTCTAGAGAAACTCTCTTGAAGGCAGCTAGGACAAAGAACCTCCTTACATACAAAGGAAAGCCCATCAGAATAACGTCAGACCTGTCCACAGCAACCCGGCAAGCCAGAAAGGGCTGGCAAGATATATTCAGGGCACTAAATGAGAAAAACATGCAGCCAAGAATACTTTATCCAGCAAGACTGACATTCAAAATGGATGGAGAGATAAAGAGTTTCCCCCACCAGCAAGGCTTAAAAGAGTATGTTACCACCAAGCTGACACTGCAGGAAATATTAAGGGGGGGGTTCTATAAAAGAGGGAAAATCCTAAGAATATCATTGAACAGAAATATAGAGACAATCTACAGAAAGAAGAACTTCAAGGATAACACGATGTCAATAAAAACGTATCTATCAATAATCACTCTCAATGTGAATGGCCTAAATGCACCCATAAAGTGAAACCGGGTTGCAGATTGGATAAAATGACAGGACCAATCCATATGTTGTCTACAGGAGACCCATTTCAATCCTAAGGATACACCCAGATTGAAAGTGAAGGGATGGAAAAACATCTTTCATGCCAATGAGCCTCAAAAGGGAGCTGGGGTAGCGATTCTCATATCAGATCAATTAGATTTTAAACTACAGACTGTAGTCATAGGTACAGTAGGACACTACATCATTCATAAAGGGACTATCCACCAAGGTGATTTAACAATTGTAAATATCTATGTCCCCAATATGGGAGAACCCAATTACATAAGAAAGCTATTAATCAAGATAAAGAGTCATATTGATGTGAATACATTGATAGTAGGAGAGCTTAACATGTCTCCCTCAGTTATAGACAGATCATCCATGCAGAAAATCAATAAAGAAACAAAAGCATTGAATGACACATTGGACCAGATGGACCTCATAGATATATACAGAACATTCCACCCTAAAACAACAGAATACTCATTCTCAAGTGCACATGGAACCTTTTCCAGAATAGACCACATACTGGGTCACAAATCAGGACTCAACCAATACCAAAACACTGAGATTATTCCATGCATATTCTCAGATCACAATGCTTTGAAACTGGAGCTCAACCACAAGGAAAAGTTTAGAAGGAACTCAATCACCTGGAGGCCAAAGACCACCTTGCTTAAGAATGCTTGGATCAACCAGGAGATCAAAGAAGAACTTAAACAATTCATGGAAAAAAATGAGAATGAAGACACCTCAGTCCAAAACCTTTGGGATACAGCGAAGGCAGTCCTAAGGGGGAAATACACAGCCATCCAAGCCTCCCTCAAAAAAATTGAAAAATCCAGAATACACTGGTTGTCTCTACACCTTAAAGAACTGGAGAATCAACCTCAAATTAAACCAACTCCACATACAGCAATGGAAATAATCAAGATTAGAGCAGAGATCAGTGAGTTAGAAACGAGAGATACAGTAGAACGTATTAATGAAACTAGAAGCTGGTTTTTTGAAAGAATCAATAAGATTGATAAACCATTGGCCACACTAATCCAAAAGAAAAGAGAGAAAGCTCAAATTAATAAAATTCTGAATGAAAAGGGAGAGATCACAACTAACACCAAGGAAGTAGAAACAATCTTCAGAAGCTATTATCAACAGTTATATGCCAATAAGTTAAGCAACCTAGATGAAATGGACGCATTCCTGGAAAAATATAAACTCCCAAAATTTAACAAGGAAGAAAATGACAACTTGAATAGACTGAAATATAGGAATGTGATTGAAGCAGTGATCATAATACTCCTAAAAAACAAGAGCCCAGGACCTGACAGACTCTTTGGGGAATTCTACCAAACATTCAAAGAAGAAATAAAACCTGTTCTCCTGAAGCTGTTTAAAAAAAATTGAAGCAGAAAGAAAACTTCCAGACTCTTTTTAAGAAGCCAGCATTACCCTGATCCCCAAACCAGACAAAGACCCCACCAGAAAGGAGAATTTCAGGCCAATATCCCTGAAGAATATGGATGCCAATATTCACAACAAGATCCTAGCTAATAGGATCCGACAGCACATTAAAAAAGATCATCCACCATGAACAGGTGGGATTCATCCTTTGGTTACAAGGGTGGTTCAACATTCGCAAATCAATGTGATAGAACAAATCAATAAGAGAAGAGAGAAGAACCACATGGTCCTCTCAATTGATGTAGAAAAAGCATTAGACAAAATCCAGCATCCGTTCCTGATTGAAACACTTCAAAGTATAGACAGAGGGAACATTTCTGAACTTCATAAAATCTATCTATGAAAGACCCACAACAAACATCATCCTCAATGGGAAGAAGCTCACAGTCTTCCCGTTGAGATCAGGAACATGCCAAGGATGCCCACTGTCACCACTCTTGTTCAACATACTATTAGAAATCCTAGCAACAGCAATCAGACAACAAAGAGAAATAAAAGGTATCCAAATTGGCAGTGAAGAAGTCAAACTCTCACTCTTGGCAGATGACATGACACTTTATATGAAAACCCAAAAGACTCCACCCCCAAACTACTAGAACTCATACAGAAATTCAGTAACGTGGCAGGATACAAAGTCAATGTACAGAAATCAGTGGCTTTCTTATACACTAACAAAGAAAATACAGAAATGGAAATTAGAGAATCGATTCCATTTACTATAGCACCAAGAACCATAAGATACCTGGGAGGAAACCTTACCAAAGAGGTAAAGGATCTGTATGGGAAGAATTACAGAACACTCATGAAAAAAATTGAAAAAGACACAAAAAGATGGAAGACCAGGTGGTGGGTATTGTGGAGGGCACGCATTGCATGGAGCACTGGGTGTGGTGTAAAACTATGAACTCTGTTACGCTGAAAAGAAATAAAAAAAAATAAAAAAAGAAAAAAAGAAAATTAAAAAAAAAAAAAAAAAAGATGGAAGACCATTCCATGCTCTTGGATTGGAAGAATAAACATTGTTAAAATGTCTATACTACCTAGAGCAATCTATACTTTTAATGCCATTCCGATCAAAATTCCACCGATATTTTTCAAAGAGCTGGAGCATATAATCCCAAAATTTGTATGGAATCAGAAGAGACCCCGAATTGCTAAGGAAATTTTGAAAATCAAAAATAAAACTGGTGACATCACGTTACCTGATTTCAGGCTTTTACTGTGATCACCATGACAGCATGGTACTGGCATAAAAACAGACACATAGACCAGTGGAACAGAGAAGAGAGCCCAGATATGGAACCCCAACTGTATGGCCAAATAATCTTCAACAAAGCAGAAAAAAATATACAGTGGAAAAAAGACAGTTTCTTCAATAAATGGTACTGGAAAAATTGGACAGCCTTATGTAGAAGAATGAAACTCGACCATTCTCTTACACAGTACACAAAGATAAACTCGAAAGGGATTAAAGACCTCAACGTGTGACAGGAATCCATCAGAATCCTAGAGGAGAACATAGGCAGTAACCTCTTTGATATCAGCCACAGCAACTTCTTTCAAGATATGTCTCCAGGGCACCTGGGTGGCTCAGTGGGTTAAGCCACTGCCTTCAGCTCAGGTCATGATCTCAGGGTCCTGGGATCGAGTCCCACATCGGGCTCTCTGCTCAGCAGGGAGCCTGCTTCCCGCTCTCTCTGCCTCCTTGTGATCTCTCTCGGTGTGTCAAATAAATTTAAAAATTCTTAAAAAAAAAAAAAGATATGTCTCCAAAGGCAAAGGAAACAAAAGCAAAAATGAACTTTTGGGACTTCATCAAGATCAAAAGCTTCTGCACAGCAAAGGAAGCAGTCAACAAAACAAAGAGGCAACCCACGGAATGGGAGAAGATATTTGCAAATGACAGTACAGACAAAAGTTTAAGATCCATGGAGCACTGGATGTGTTGTAAAACTATGGATTCTCTTACGCTGAAAAGAAATGAAATAAAAATAAATAAATAAATAAATAGGTTGAGATCCAGGATCTATAAAGAACTCCTCAAAGTCAACAAACAGAAAACAGATAATCATATCAAAAAATGGGCAGAAGATATGAACAGACACTTCTCCAACGAAGACATACAAATGGCTATCAGACACATGAAAAAATGTTCATCATCACTAGCCATCAGGGAGATTGAAATTAAAACCACATTGAGATACCATCTTATACCAGTTAGAATGGCCAAAATTAGCAAGACAGGAAACAACGTGTGTTGGAGAGGATATGGAGAAAGGGGAACCCTCTTACACTTTTGGTGGGAATGCAAGTTGGTGCAGCCTCTCTGGAGAACAGTGTGGAAATTCCTCAAGAAATTAAAAATAGAGCTTCATTATGACCCTGCAATTGCACTACTGGGTATTTACCCCAAAGATACAGATATGGTGAAAAGAAGGGCCATCCGTACCCCAATGTTTATAGCAGTAATGGCCACGGTCGCCAAACTGTGGAAAGAACCAAGATGCCCTTCAATGGAGAATGGATAAGGAAGATGTGGTCCATATACCCTATGGAGTATTATGCCTGCATCAGAAAGGATGACTACCCAACTTTTGTAGCAATATGGACGGGACTGGAAGAGATTATGCTAAGTGAAATAAGTCAAGCAGAGAATGTCAATTATCATATGGTTTCACTTGTTTGCCGAGCATAAGAAATAACACGGAGGACATGGGGAGATGGAAAGGAGAAGGGAGTTGAGGGAAATTGGAGGGGACGATGAACCATGAGAGACTATGGACTCTGAAAAACAGCCTGAGGGTTTTGAAGGGGCGGGGGGTTGGAGGTTGGGGGAGCCAGGTGGTGGGTTGTATGGAGGGCATGCCTTCCATGGAGCACTGGGTGTGGTTCAAAAACTATCAATTCTGTTATGCTAAAAAGAAAAAAAAATTCTCAGTATCCACAGACAATATACTTCAAATACATTATTAAATTTAATCAATGAATTTAGCATAGTAGCACAATATGAGGACAATTTGTAAAAATCATTTGTATATGTACACTGAATCTATAAAAAATAAAACATTAAATTTTAAACTATGCCTCTTAAAATAGATATTTCTTGAGTTACACAGAGAATATCTCACAATAATATAGTATTAGTGAGAAAAATTTACGTAGACAAATAAATACAGTGCATAGTATACTCATTGATCTGAAGTCTCAATATTTTATGGATATATTCTTTTAATGTATCTATTCACTCATTACAATCACACAAAGTTCCATTAAGCCTTTTGTGAAAACTGACATACCTGATTTAGATATTTTATGCTTATGTTAAGGATGAAAATTACCTAAGTCAGTACTGAAGAAAAAACGTAGGAGGTTGTACTTTACTACATGTCAAAAAATCACTGTAAAATAAATTTTTAGCAAATATATATCTATAAAGAAACAGTAATTAAGGAAGCATGTTATTGATTCAAGGATAGAAAAATATAACAATGTAACAGAATTGTGAGTCCAGAAACAAACTCACATATACATGGAGTTTTATTTAATATCTTTTTTTTTTAGATTTTATTTATTTATTTGACAGATAGAGATTACAAGTAGGCAAGAGAGGCAGGCAGGGATAGAGAGGAGGAAGCAGGTTCTCCGTGGAGCAGAGAGCCCGATGTGGGGCTCAATTCCAGGACCCTGGGATCATAACCTGAACTGAAAGCAGAGGCTTTAACTCACTGAGCCACCCAGGCGCCCCTGGAGTTTCATTTAATTTCAAAGCTGTCATTGAAGTTAAGTAGGAAAAGACAATGCTTTTTGATAAACGGAGTTGATTCAACTGGATATTGATATTAAGGAAAATAGAACCCGACTGCTAACTCACACCATGTACACACACACACACACACACACACACACACACACACACACACAAATTTAACTCAACTGTAGATGACAGTATGACAGATAAACGAATACATTTCATAACATTAGTAAAGGAAAATATCTTCATAAATTTGTTAGATTTTATTCTGAGAAGAGAAGCTGCCCAATCTCTTCACTTCAGGGCTAAGAAATCAGTTCTACCTTCTCACTCATATCAACTGCTTGCCTTTCATGTTTCTATCACTTTCCTTCAGCTAACACTCCTCCTTTTAAACTCACACTGTAGTTTAAATACACCTGCAGATTTTCATCTTCCCTACTGGAATCACCCACCCCATGTCCCCCTCCCAAATAATGTTTCTAAATGTTTTCTTCCACACAAGCTCTTGTCCAAAGTGACATTAATTTTCACATGCATAATCCATGTGACTCTTTGCCACTGCAATTCCTAACTTTTTCTATTAAGAATTTATTTACTTCTACTTCAATGTAGCCTTATTCTCTTGTGGCAGAAAATGTAACTTGTCTGCATCTGAAATTTAAAATAAGACATTTCTCTCTAATCCATAATCTCCTGTGGTCCTTCACTCCCATTACACCCAGGACGCCATAGTCTCACATTCTCTTTATTTTCTTAATATATGAAATCCTTCCTGCTTTTAACACACCTCCCTTCATTGGTTGTTTTCCAAACCTTGATCAAATTAGATTTCCATGTACCTTGCTCCTGATACCAGGCGACTGAACACTAAGG
Organism: Mellivora capensis; assembly: GCA_004024625.1. Lineage (NCBI taxonomy): Eukaryota > Metazoa > Chordata > Mammalia > Carnivora > Mustelidae > Mellivora > Mellivora capensis. The sequence goes on from PISX010014428.1 coordinate 50,008, forward strand.
ATGCTTAGAAATCAGTGAAGTTTTAGGAAAAAATCCACATCAACCTTCCCCAGTCAAGTCCTAACAACACTGTGCAGTTAGTTTATCTAGTTATTTCAACACTCCCTGTCAGTGTTTTTGAGTCTTTATCACTATTCATTCATTCATTCATTTGTTCATTCATTCATTCATTGTTGAAAGAGAGAGCATGAGCAGTTGCAGGGGGATGAAGAGAGAGAGGAGAGAGAGAATCCTAAGCAGGCTCTATGTTCAGTTGAGTGCAGAACCTGACATAGGCTCGATCTCACGACAATGAGATCATGACCTGAGCCGAAACCAAGAGTCAGAAGCTTCCCCAACTGAGCCACTCAGGAGCCCCGTTTCTCATTCCTTTTAAACTCCAACTAAATTTGCTTTCCTCCATTCCCCATTAACTAAGAAAATGGAAATTGCCCAGTGTGGGCTCTTTTAACCTTCTTATTCACAATGTCTCCACATATTCTTTCGATTTTTCTTTCATCCATTCAAATTCAGAAGAGATGTCTCTTCTATTCATCTATATCTCTTCATACTTCATCTCAAATCATCGAACATGTATAATGTGTTCGTTTCTGTATTTCATTGCCATTCTTTGCCTCTAGGCTTTTCTAGGCTATTCTATTGTTCGTTTCTGTATTTCATTGCCATTCTTTGCCTCTAGGCTTTTCTAGGCTATTCTATTTTGCCCATTAACTTTAAATATCTCCATTGAGAATAAGTGATTATAAAACTTCCTTGGGACAACATCTTCTCAAGCTATCTTTCTGTGCCTTCTTGTACTCATACAAAAAAATGATGAATATATCCTATTTAAATACGTCTTTACTACATACCCGCTTATTTACCTCATGGGATATAATAATGGGATAATTACTAAATTCATTAACCAACTTTGTTTACTGTATTTTTATTATCACTCAGCAGAATTTGGTTACTGCACACTTTTCTTAATATTCTTTTCTCCCCACACCTTCCTTCATGAGATATATTTCTCTCCTACCTACCATTGCGTTTGATCACATCTTCTTTCTTCCTTCTAATTCCTTTAGTTTTATTCACATTTTAATTATAGATATTCTCTAATGTTTTAAAATTTTCTTCCTTCTCTTTCTATGTTTTATTTTATTCTTAACACCCTTGGTTTCATCTTCTTATGTACTTACTACACTTTTATATTTTTTATTACTTACTTATTTTTTAAAAGACTTTATTTATTTATTTGACAGACAGAGATCAAAAGTAGGCAGAGAAACAGGCAGAGAGAGAAGAGGAAGCAAGCTCCCTGCTGAGCAGAGAGCCTGATGTGGGGCTCGATCCCAGGACCCTGGGATCATGACCTGACCTGAAGGCAGAGGCTTTAACCCACTGAGCCACCCAGGTGCCCCTTTCTACCCTTTTTAAAAAAATATTTTATTTGTTAGAGAGAGAGAGCACAAGCATTGGGAGCAGTAGGCAGAGACAGAGGGAGAAGTAGACTCCCCACTGAGCAAAAAGCCCAATGTGGGACTTGATCCCAGGACACTGGGATCCTGACCTGAGCTGAAGGCAGCCACTCAACCATCTGAGCCACTCAGGCATCCCCAATGAAACCATTATTGATAGCCATCAAAATTCATGACTTTTTTCTCTTTATTTATACAGTACTTCACATATTTTATTTTGAACTTTGTAATATTTCTTTGTATTCAGAGTACCTATTCACATATCTTTATCTCTACCTTTCATTAAATATAAGTGTTTTGGAAGTAAGGACCACACTTTTCCCATCTTTGTGTGGTGATTTTGAGAACTGTATTTTTCTCTTTTCCAATAGGAGACGATTTTTGGACAAATTTCTTCTCTGTTAAGGTGTCAAGCTTTAGCTATATACTAACATCAGCATTATCTATAGGTACCACAGAAATAGGGGTCAACTTTTGATCAGTATCATGGAGTTTCAGTCCTACTCTAATATCTATGCCAAGAAAATGGTGCACAATGACAAATTTCCTCTTCGCATTTTAGTACATTAATTCTAAACATTACACTGTCCTGGCTGCTTACTTCCCTAAAGTGTGTGTAGTGTAAAATCATTCAATCAAGTTTAATATGTCCTTCCAAAAGCGTAGCTGATAGAAGTCTCATAATATCCTATAAGAGACAACAGAGTAAGTGTCCTGCTGCTTTGAGGAATCACTATCTCATTTATTGCTACTTTACCTAGGGGCTCAAGTAGTTATTTCATATCTCTGTGTTCTTGTATTTTATACGGTTATTTATTAAAAAATAAACTATGTATTATGGTTGTCTGCACTAAAATGAAAGCTGCAGTTTTGGCTTATGTATTCCCAACAATTCCCATCAATGAAATGAATTGTTTTTGTTTTTTGATTTGTTTTAATTATACTTCCTCTCTCCTTCCTACCTGGAGTTAAAGAGACAAAGCTGAGTTAATTTTTCCATCCTAAGATTTCAGTGGCCTTTCCCTTATCTCATTTTATCTTCATGTGATGGCCAGAATAGAATACATGATTTTCTAAATTCTTATCAAAGAATAAAGAAATCTAATTAACATTCATCTACATTAATATGCAGCTATTCTTGGGGTGCCCGTGTGGCTCAGTGGAATAAGCCTCTGCCTTTGGCTCGGGTCCTGATCTCAGGGTCCTGGGATCAAGCCCCGCATCAGGCTCTCTGCTCAGAAGGGAGCTTGCCGCCCCCCCACCCGCTCTGCCTGCCTGTCTGCCTACTTGTGATCTCTCTCTCTCTCTGTCAAATAAACACATAAAATCCTTAAAAAAATATGCAGCTATTCTTTCTTTTTCTTTTTATTTATTTATTTATTTATTTTTTATTTTTTTATTTCTTTTCAGCGTAACAGAATTCATACATAGTTTTACACCACACCCAGTGCTCCATGCAATGCGTGCCCTCCACAATACACACCACCAGGCTCCCCCAACCTCCCACCCCCTGCCCCTTCAAAACCCTCAGGTTATTTTTCAGAGTCCATAGTCTCTCATGGTTCATCTCCCCCCCCAATTTCCCTCAACTCCCTTCTCCTCTCCATCTCCCCATGTCCTCCG
>PISX010014429.1:0-53061 GCA_004024625.1 Mellivora capensis
TAATTGTTCATTTCTACTTAGAGATTAAATATACAAGTCTTGCTGAAAGTGTTTGGTGCATATCTAAGAAATGTTTGTCTTTTAAGTTTAATCATAGTATAACCTTATGATATGTAAAAATGATTCGTTAATTTAAAATAGAAACACTTCGCTCAAAAAAGCTCAACCACTGGGGTGCTTGAGTGGCTCAGTCATTGGGCGTCTGCCTTTGGCTCAGGTCATGATCCCAGGGTCCTGGGATGGAGTGTCACATCAGACTCCCTGCTGGGTGGAGAGCCTGCTTCTCCCTCTCCCACTCCCCATTTGTGTTCCCTCTCTCACTATGTCTCTCTCTGTCAAATAAATTAATTAAATCTTTAAAAAAAAATAAAAAAATAAAATGGGCACAGTAACAGTACATCCCACACAGGGTCATTTGGAAGATTAAATGAATTCATACAGGTCAGTGCTTGGAATAAGTCTTAGCCTTAAAAATGTTCATTACTATTCTTTTGGTTACACCCCATTAACCTCATAGAATGCTTAGGGGTACTGTATTAAGTTGAGAAAGGAGGGGCGCTTAGGTGGCTCAGTCGGACTCTTGGTTTCAGCTCAGGTCACGATCTCAGGGTCGTGAGATCGAGCCCTGTGTTGGGCTCCCTGCTCGGCGCAGAGTCGGCTTGACATTGTCTCTCCCTCTTCCACTCGCACTCTCTCTCTGTCTCTAAAATATAATCTTTTTAAAAAAAATACATTGTGCAGTGTGATTACAACTACATATAATATCGTTATATCCTCATAAAGGGAAAAAAAGAGGAAATAATACTTCCCTTTTCTTCATTTCATAAGAACATGACTTTTTTTTTAAGATTTTATTTATTTGACAGATAGAGATCACAAGTAGGCAGAGAGGCAGGCAGAGAGAGAGGAAGGGAAGCAGGCTCCCTGCTGAGAGAGAGTCCCATGCGGGGCTCGATCCCAGGACCCTGAGATCATGACCTGAGCTGAAGGCAGAAGCTTTAACCCACTGAGCTACCCAGACTCCCCAGAACATGAGGTTAGTTAGTTGGGAAAGCTCTGGCTTTCCGCTTGGAAGAGGATGTAAACAATCAGGGTTTATGTTTTGTGCATGGATTAGCGGCTGGCATACACAATACCCCTGGTGCTAGAGGACAGGTATTCATCCGTCCATCCCACTTATTAAATGCCTACCGAGTATCAGATTCCAAGATAAATGCTGTAATATAATCAACACCAAATCACTGAATGCTGATTAAGGTTGAATTGTGCCCCACTCACCCCCGCTCCAAATTCCTATATCGGAGTCCTAACCTCAGTACATGACTGTATTCAGAAATAAGGTCTTCCTGGAGGTAATCATGTTAAAGAGAGGTCATTAGGGAGGACCCTTATCCCAGAGGATGGGCGTTCTTATAAAAAGGGGACATTTGGAGAAAGGCATCACACAGGGCTACACCTGGAGGCAGCCGGTGGGAGCAGCCCGCATGCGTGGAAAATGAAGAGTCAATGTTATGGGCATGTCTGGACCCCTCACACCATGGATGCATGGTCTACATGCCTCGCGGTGAAATTCCCGGGGCATCAAGGGGTAGCAGTGATGGAAGCCTACACCAAACCATCTCAGTCAGAATCTCTATGGGATGGAACCCAGGCACTGGAGTATCATAAAAGTTCTCCAAGTGGGGCGCCTGGGTGGCTCAGTGGGTTAACATCTCCCTTCGGCTCAGGTCATGATCTCAGGGTCTGGGATCAAGTCCTGCATCAAGCTCCCTGCTCAGCGGGAAGCCTGCATCCCCCCACCCTCTCTCTGCCTGCTGCTCTGCCTACTTGTGATTTCTCTATCTCTCTCCAATAAAGAAATAAAAAATCTTTAAAAAAAAACACAACAAAACTTTTCCAAGTGATTCTTATGTGCAGTCAGGGTCCAAATCCAAAAGTAGGAGGGCCTAATTTTAGTAAGAAAATTTAAATCTGTTTTCTGTGGATCACTAAGAGGTGTTTCTGTATTTTGTAAATCTGTCCCTAAGTATTCGGATTCCTGCCGGCAGCGTTGGATCGTACTTGATGTGTGAAGGACCCCTGCCCCTTCTCTCTGCAAAATCATGCGTCAGGCTTGTGGATGATCCAAAAATGGCCAAGATGGGTAGGCTGGTGACAGGATATGGCAGATGAAGGGTAAGAGGTACTTTTGGGATGAATCTCACAGTTAACTGCAACTGCAGATTTATGTTAACATGAGCCAAAATTATTCATACAGCAGCCTTGCTGCGGGACAGGTGATTTTAACCCATGGCTGGATGCCATGCCTCCTATTCAGTGATTTTGTTTGTAGGAGAGGAAGTGGGGTGCATCAGAATCACCTAGGGGGATTTTAGAATCTACTCCTAGGTTTGGGAAGGTTCTGCCCTCCCTCTTCCTATTCTGGAAGTTCAGAGCTCCTACGACCTGCCCCACTCCCTTGTCTCTACCTGGCCTGCCTCTCTTCTCAGCGATGGCCAGCAGGGTGGTCTCACTAAGGCCTCTCCACCCCCTTCCCCCTGGGTAACAGGACTGACCCAGTGCAGGAGAGAGTCCTAGTCTCGAAGAGCAGGAGTGCGACTGAACCCCCAGAGTCAATGCCTCGAGCACTATCACCAGGAAAAACACTCAATATCACACCGTTTATTCCTCATCAGTCTTACTTACTAGTTCCATGCCCATAAAGCACCTGTGATATGCTGCACGACATTTTAAGAGCTTCGAAAAAGATCAATTCGTTTTCATCCCCCACTGCCCAGATTCGTGTTTTCCTATTTTTGACAGTGACCCCCATGTGCCTGGATACCAGCAGTTACCAGCTTCCCTTCTCTTCAGTCCCAAGCCCCAACGGATGCCAAACCCTTTCACCTCCTTCCAAATATCTTGTCATTTGTTCTCATTTTGTTCTGTTGGCAAATGTTCCTATGAGTTGACTTAGGTACCCCCCACAAAGAGATACGTTGGGGTTCTAGCACCCAGGACCTCAAAACATGGCTGTGTTTGGAGATGGGCTCTTTACAGAGGTATCAAGTTCCAATGAGGTCATGAAGGTGGGCCCTAAACCAGTATGACCAGTGTCCTTGGGAAAAGGGGATGTCTGTACAGAGAGCCACGCAGAAGAAAGATGGCGGGAAGACGCAGGGAGGAGATGGCCATTGACAAGCAAGTGCAGAGCCTGCCCCCAGCGCCCGCAGAAGGATGCACCTTGGACTTGCAGGGTCCAGAGAAGCAAAGCAGCCCTAGACACCAGCACAGATGTTCAGAATGGCACCCTCCATATCTTGTACCCGAGCCCTGGGGATCCCATTCCTGGATGAGCGCCATTGCCACCGTGTTTCTCCCGAGCCCTCCTCTGGACGAGCCACTGCTGGGAGGACTTGTCTAAAACTCTGTTCTGTGCCATCACTCTACGGGGAGACTCTTCCAGGAAGCTCCCCAGGTCTGGGAGACCAAGACCGCTTTGCCCAGAGCAGCACTTTGCAAAGTGGAGCTTTGGAAACCCCGCCAGATGCCTGGGTTAACAGGCGTGGGAGGTGGGAGGTGTTTCTCCCAGGTAATGGGAGAAACAAGGTTTCTTCCTCTGTTCAGAGAAGTCTGCTTACCTGTCAAACGAACTCAACCAGTGGTCTCCTCTCTCTCCCTTCCCTGATGGAGATGTGCTGAGACTCTCTAAGAACATAAGGGAGAGTTTCTCAGCTTACAGATCATCTTGAAACATTCCCACTCTGCTTTCCAGGCCGGAGATATCAAATGCTAACTTTGGAGCTCCAAGCATTCACCATTATATCCCCAGCACCTAAGAAAGTGGCGGTATCAAAGACTGGATGGATGGACAGACAGATACCGGATATGGCATTATCTACCCTGTTGCAATCCATTTCCAACTTATCAAATGCCGCCACGCCCCTGCCTCATTCACAACGGCCTGTGGTCTCCCTGCTGTATGGACGGAACACACCCTTGAACCTCCAATCTCCTCACTAGATTTCCCCCCTTCTGCCCCACTCAGGGGTCACCATTCAAGGCGCTACTCAAATCTGCCATCAGCTATCGCAGCTTCCAGAATCTTTACATCTAAAAAGAAAGCTTGTGTCTTTACCTATCCAGGGTTCTTTTCATCCTGTCTCTGAAAAAGTTGAGATTCTTAGTTTTATTTATTTATTGTTGAAGATTTTATTTGAGAGAGAGAACATGAGCGGGGGGGAGGGGCAAAGGGAGAATCAGACTCCCCACTGAGCAAGGAGCCTGATGCAGGCCTCGATCCCAGGACCCCAGGATCATGACCTGAGCCAAAGACAGACACTTAACCAACGAAGCCACCTAGGCACCCCGAAATTCTTACTTTTAGAATGCTAACTCATCAATATATGCATCGAATAACTTCATTTATCTAATATATGTTTGCATTTATCTTCCCTGCCAGATTATACATTCCTTGAAAGAAATCAATATATTGGGTGTTCCCCACAGAACTTTTTTTTTTTAATAGGTGTCATATCCAGTGCAGAGTCCAATGTAGGGACACTAAGATCAAGACCTGAGCTGAGATCAGGAGTCACACTTAACTGACTGGGCCACCCAGATGCCCCCACAGAACATCTTCAAGCACACTATCCATCAGTATTTTCGAGGAACATTAATCCTGTAAGGAAAACCAACCCCACTAATTGTCACTTCTCCTTCTCCTGTTTCTGATCACTCCACTCCTGGTGATACCTTATCCTTTAAAATCCACTGTTTTCCATCTTGAAAAGAATCAGCTTTTACTGTATTTTCTAACATCCTCAAATAAGAATTTAATATTTTTCCCTTGCTCCCTTAAGGAATCTGACAGGACTGCATGAACTTTCTTATCACCCACTCACTTTTTAAGCCTAGCAATTACATTGTGTCCCAAGGACTGATTTCTGCTTCTGAGATCCTTTTCTTCCTCTGGCCTCTAATATGACATGTTCCTCAAGCTTCCGTCCTTGGTTCCCCTCTTTGCTTTTCTACAAGGACTCCGTCCTTGGCAGTCTCATCTACTCCTGAGGCTTCAGCTGTAACCTAAAGACAAAAGGCCTAAACCAGGACCCAGAGCTGCATTTTCTAGCACTTACGGGCCATGGCCACAAACCTCACACACTCCAACTCTAACAAACCTTCACATCCTGTCTCACAGCCCACAAACAAACAGAACTTAATCCCCACAACATGAATCTCATCTTCCTGAATTCTCTGTATTTTTGGTAGGAACAGCTCCCAGTTACAGGCTTAAAATTTACCCTCATCTTTTCTACAGCCCCCCTGGGCTCCCGGATATGGTCACTGGGCCATCACTCCCGACACCCAATACCTTCCATCCACCTGTGTCTGACATTCAAGCTCTGGGGCCTTATCCCCTAGGATATTCCTCTTCTTCTTCTTTTTTTTTAAGATTTTATTTATTTATTTATTTGACACAGAGAGAGAGAGAGCGCGCACAAGCAGGGGGAGCAGCAGAGAGAGAGAAAGAAGCAGGCTTTCCCATTGAGCAGGGAGCCCGATGCAGGGGTCCGATCCCAGGACCCTAAGATCATGACCTGAGTGAAGGCAGACGTTTAACTGACTGAGCCACCCAGGCGCCCCTCACCTAGGATCTTCTAATACTTCAATCCAGGCAAAGTACTTGTCAGTGGCTCTCTCCTCAGAGTGCTGACAGGTACCACTGCTGGTAGCAGGGATGCTTCCGTCCTGCCCTTAGACACGCATCCTTGAATCACTTCCATGTCAGAGATGGTAATACCGCACAGCTGTTCAAACTGATGGCACAGCCATGTCACAAGCTGGGTAAAGTTTGTGAAATAACATCACATGACAAAAGCAAGATATATTTACAAACAGTTTTTATAATCATTCATATGAAAAAAATGTATGAAGGAATACATCCAAATGACAAAAAAAAATGGTTATAGTAGAGTAGTGGAATTGTGAGTGAGGTTTTGCATTTTTCTAGATTCTAAATTTTACTTAGTGTGGTTTTAAAAATACATTTTTACTCTAGGGCTGCCTGGTGGATCAGTTGGTTAAGCTCCCGTCTCTTGATTTGAGCTAAGGTCTTGAGGTCGTGGGACTGAGCCCTGCATCTGGCGCCACGCTCAGCACGGAGTCTGCTTGTGATGCTCTCTCTCTCCCCCTCTGCCCCTCCCCCCACCTGCACGTACTCTCTCTAAATAAAACGTTAAATAAGATAAAATACATTTTAATTTTAGAATGGTTTTAGACTTACAGATAACTTGAGAAAATGGTATAAAGAGTTCTTATATACCCTCTACCCCATATCCCTTTATTATTAAACACCTTTCATTAGTACAATACTTTTGTCACAACTAAATGAGCCCAGTACTTTCATGTAGTTTCTAAGACTTAAAAGATAAAACTTTTTGTTTGGTGAAACCAAATAAATAACTTAAATAGAAGAGAATGTCATTCTTTCTATAACCTCTAACCCTGAGTTAGCAACCTGATATTTATTATTGTTATTATTACTCCAGTTTCCTCTTGGCACAGATTGTTGGCTACAGACTGGAAGAAATTTTGCCTTATTTTCATCTGCCTAACGTTTGTGTATGTAGTCCACATAAATGAAACTTCATTGTTAGCTAAAGGTTGTGGAAAGTGTTTTCTTGAACATAAAGTTCCACAGACATTTTCTTTTCTTTCTTTCTTTTTTTTTTTTCCCTCTAAGAAGGCTCCATGCTGAGCGTGGAGCCCAGCATGAGGAATGAACTCACGACCCGGAGATCAAGAACTGAACTGAGATCAAGAGTCGACACTTAACTGAGCCACCCAGCTGCCCCAAGTTCCATGAACGTTTTTAAGCCCTGTGAACCATCCCCACACCTAGAATCTCATGCTGGGTGCCTTGCTTCTCCAATGAGTCTGTAAGATCTGTGGGGGTCGTCTCTCACCCCCTGCCCCCCCCTCCTGCTTTTTCTTACGCCCAAGAACACCAGTCCAGGTTTGGTCTCAGAACATCCACTCAACAAATGCGACTTGTAATAAACTGCAGAAATAGGACAGGCTCTAGCAGATGGGGTATGGATTTTAAGTTCCTAAAAGTAAAGGATTCTTTATGAAATTTTGTGTGAGAGGTCAGACTTTGACTTTGCACACCAGGATGCCGCATTATTTTCCGTCTGCTTCATTCAAAGAGGTAGATTTTAGTTTTCAAATGATAAAAAGCACTCACACACCAAATGTTACATATTCTGAAGAACATATTTTTGGCTTGCTTTTAATGTCAGAGCTCTAGAAAATGGACTGTGGGGGTTTTGTTTGTTTGTTTTTTTAAATGTATCTCCCCTAGTGAGTTTTCTTTGTTCTAACTGCCAAGTTGGTTTCAAAGAATCCTCTGGGTATCTAGCAGTTAGAACAAATCCTATAGATTATACAAAGAAATAACGAACTGAATTAGCTAGGTACAGTCCTCCTTTTCATAGGAATATGATGGTTTCTTTTACAACAGAACTGAAAAAAAATCTCAAATAGGTTTCTACACCTTTTATTCATTGATAGATCTATTTTCACCTTTTAGGAGTCTTTACTTCTTATAGCCAGAACTATGACATTAAAATTAAACAGCTTCTCAACGGTGTCCTAAGGTATATTCCGTACCTAATCTTAACTGGTTTTGGAAAATCCCTAAAAGCAGGCTAAACAAACAATGTAGCATTCTTGCCTCTTCCTCGAGTCTATATCGTGTTACAAAATATGCGAGGAGCAAGACTTGGTTAAACAAATTGAGGAATGCGAGAAGAGAAAATTTCATACTTTGGGTTTACTACAATTGTTTAAATTTAGTTGGCGCCAAACTCAATCATTAGATCTTAATTCCAAGGAAAATACTAAGGATGACTAAATAAGAATATGATGTTCATAGCAGGTGACCCAAGAACCCCAAACCAAAGTTAAAAGCAGCATCACTGACAACTTTCGAGAGAGCTGTGTATAATTAAAATTGGCCGTTCTATCAACTACAGTATAATTTTGTTTTTTCCAAAAGTGATCTGACTACCCAAGAGTATCACTATTAATGATTTATGACAGACTGACATTTGACAAGCAAGCCTAAACAGAACTTTTAATTTGTCTCGCTAAAAATCACCTTGGTGTTATGGAACGGGCAGGACCAAACTAGCCCATCTTGAGGCAAGACATGCTTTTTGAGACATTTGATACTCTAAATATAGTTCAGCTGCTGTGAAGCATTGTGCAATTTTTCCAATGAGCTTTGAAAGAGTGGAAAGCAATGGGCTGGACAGTACCGGAAGTAACTGAACCACAAGGTGACCCAAGGAAGCTTCTAGAATGATGTACCTCAAAAGTAAAAAATGGAATGACAGGCAAATCTCAATTTGGGGGGATACATTTCTGTCCTATCTGAAGTTTAAAATAACAAACATTCTTTTTTTTTTTTTTTTTTTTTTTTTGACAGACAGAGATCACAAGTAGGCAGAGAGGCAGGCAGAGAGAGAGAAAGGAGGAAGCAGACTCCTGGCTGAGCAGAGAGCCCGATGCGGGGCTTGATCCCAGGACCCTGAGATTATGAACTGAGCCGAAGGCAGAGGCTTTAACCCACTGAGCCACCCAGGCGCTCCACAAAAATTCTTTTATAATCAGAAAAGAATCCCCGAATTTGCGTTGTGGGAAAAGACACCCCCCCCCCAAAATAAATAAATAAATAAATAAAGTATTCCTGAAAAAAGGTAAAATTTTATAAAAACATTACAAAAATGTTATTAGACTGTCCAGTTTTGTTGTGGCTTTAAAAAAGCTTCCCGTTCACAGCATACCAACTTCATCTGAAAGAAAGCAGGCTCTGCTCCTTCATTCACTGACATTGCTGGTTTGTGTTTAGCCTACAGACAAATGCTTTTTTTGAAGAATGGATTAAAGCTACCATAGTTACTGGGAGTAACAAAAGTTGTGTGTATGTACTCTGTCACTGGGCTGTTTAAAGATCATTTCCAGACTTATTTTATTACCTAAAAATCCTCTTCTTTGTTTTCAAAGCTCTGGCAGAGAATTTCTAAAAAATTCTAGATGGATTAGCAAGAAGCCAAGGGTGAAAATATAAATGAAACAAGTCTTACCTGATGTTGCACGTCAGACTCTGTTGGGCAGTTCAAAGTAATGGGATCGCATTCTTCAGCTGGGGAGGGAAAAAGACACAGGCTTGATAAGGAACATGGTCTGTGGTGTAAGGTCTACCACGAGGACTCAGTATTATGTGCTTCTTGGACATCTGGTGAAATCAGGAAGGCCTCAGGTCTCTGCCCTCTCTGCAGCCATGAGTAAGGCCCCTCAGCTACACCCCACTGCCTGGGAGGGCACCAGCCACCATCCCCACTCAGCCCTGAATACTGAGTTTCAGGCCCCTGCCGGCACACAGAATTACTCAGACGAGCCAGTCACATCCCCGCTGGGGACCCAGGGCCCCCCATCTTCTCACCACCCTTACAACCTGCAGCCCCTGCTTGGTCACGTGCTCCCGAGGGCAACCCCATTGTGACCCTGCATGGCTTGCAGTGTCCCGTCCCCCAAGTGAGGATAAAGGACTCATAAATTGCCATCCATCTCATCCGTCCAGTGTCAGGTATATAGGGCCGTCCGCCTAACCCCGGGGCAGGGTCCTTCCCTCACCAGCCAGGTGAATGGGAGGTGGTGTAACAACTGACATCAGGAACAGCACGGCCCAAGTACTATGGCATCTGTCCTCTCTTCCCAGCTAAATGTCCTCATCCTCAAGGTGAAAACCATTGTTCACAGTCTGTCCCCCAGTGTGATGTGTTGTCGGGGTCCGCTGATGTTTGGCAGGCGAGCTTGGAGAATTCCAGCTTGAAGCGCCCTGGCTGGTCACTACTTAAGTCCCAGCTATCACAGGCTGGGCTAGAGCTCTCCGGCAGCTGTGTCCAGCCTGGCGAATACCCGGGGACAGCCGCACTGGCACCGTGATGGTACATGGCCAGTATGGGTGTGGGGAGGGCGCTTTGGGAGTTTTGCAGAAAGCCATGAGATCACTACCCCAGGGTGAGTGAAACATGGCCCCCTGCTTGTGGCTGTTTGGGCACAAATGGCGACCCTGCTGTATCCTACGCCGTGGCTTCCCTTGCTGCCGGCACATGTGCTCTCCTGACCCCCAAGGGCATCAGGATATGTGACGATGGCAGCCCGTGGCCCAGGAACCGGGGGAAACGGGAAAGGAGCATTTGGCACGTGGCTGTTGTCCCAATGCCACGCCCCCAGCCAGTGTGTCTGGGCTTAGTGCAGCTGCTTACAGTGTGCGGAAGGACCAATTCTGGATCGCCGGCCTGCTGGATACCACCCGAACCCTCAGCGGTGGGACCTTCCTGGAGGTGGACCCTCACCCCAAGCAGACTGACTGGCATTCCTTGGAGGAAGAGATGGCTCCCTATGAGGTGGGCCGTCAGCCTCCCCAGCCCATCCCTATAAGCCCCCAGAAAGTCTGCACCATGAATGGCCAGAAAATGAATGCTGGGGCTTTATGCAGGTAGAAATAAAAATATTCCAAGGGAATCTGTAGAGAAAGCATAAAAGAAATGAAGAAAAGGCAGGGCTGTATCAAACCTATTTCAGCCCATTGCCCGCTGGGCCTGTGGGCCACCTCTGCCTGTCTGCAGTGAGGATCCTGACCCTCAGTTACAGGGGAAACCCACCCACGGTCCCCCAGCCGCATGACGAGGAGTTGGTTGGAACCTGACGCAAGCCTGGGGTTCTGAAACCATAAGAAAGCCACCACTGCCCTGTGGCAGGCAGCTGTGGCAGACCCCAACCCCCATGGTACTGATTTGAGTCTCTGTGGAGGAGGAAGCAGAGGGTTCCCCCACTGACTTGCACCGAGAGTTTATCCAGTGACGCAAAAAGAAAAGGGGAGGGGACATGAAAGCAAGATGGAAAGAAACCTGGATAATACTGGGGAGGAGATAAAAGGGAAAAAAAAGAACTGAAAGCAGAGGTCCACAGTGTGACCCAATGGCAAATCCAACGTTTACTATAATAATTTACACAGGCAATAGGTGAAAGAGGGCTGGGTGGGTGGCTCCATTGGTTGAGCATCCAACTCTTGATTTGAGCTCAGGTCATGATCTCGGGGTGGTGAGATCGAGCCCCACATCAGGCTCCGCACTAAGCTTGGGGTCTGCTGGAGATTGTCTCTCCCTCTGCCCCCACTGCAGGTGTGCATGTATGTTCTGAATTAGCTTTAATATCTGCCAAAATATCTGAATTGGCAAACCCTCATGGACTTAAATCAGTACCAGGGCTCAAATTACAGTTACACCTGGAGATGCCACTAAATGTCACCACGGTGTCCCCCTCATCATGATAGGAAAGCTCCTGAAGGTAAAACAGAGGACAGGCATGCCTTACCCTGACCATGAGGACTACCATGTGGCCTCAATTTCCCAGGGTCACAGCACAGACTGCCTTAGAGCATCTCATGGGGGCATGGCTGCTCTGACCCCATGAATTCATACTAAATCTTCCCAGTTAGTTGACTTGACAAAATGGGACCCTATAGACTTCTCAGTTCAAATAACTACTATGGCCCAATGTAAATTAAACAGGACCTCCAGGGGCGCCTGGGTGGCTCAGTGGGTTAAAGCCTCTGCCTTTGGCTCAGGTCGTGATCCCAGGGTCCTGGGATGGAGCCCTGAATCCTGAATCGGGCTCTCTGCTCAGCAGGGAGCCTGCTTGCCCCCTCCCGCCTGCCTCTCTGCCTACTTGTGATCTCTGTCAAATAAATAAAATCTTAAAAAAAATAAACAGGACCTCCAAAGATCAAAACTTATTATATAAGACCTGAAGAGTGAAAGGCTGATTATCTCCTGCTTCTCATTTAACAGCTGAACGTGGCCTCGTCTTAAACCCGGAGGAAAATGAATGGTACCTCAAAGTGCATTACTGCAACCTTACTGCCATGGTCCCATCCATGAAAGCCCGACACCCCATGCCCAGTGTTATTGACATTACTGACTCCATCCCATCAGCCACTAGTAAATACCTGGCTATTACAGTTTTGGCTGATATGTTCTGTCTAGTGTCTACTTGAGCAGCCTCTCAGCTGCAGTGTGCCTTCGTCTGCAAAGGCACCCAGTGCATGGTGACCAGGATACCCACGGGGTTCCTAACAGCTTTGTCCTAGCACACGGACTTCGCAGGCAAGATCTTATCTACACCCACCCTTCTCCAGGTTCACAGGTTCACATCCTCCTCTGAGGACATCCATGTGACACAGTCATCCAAGCCACATAAATATCCGTAAAAGAGCTCGCAGAAAGGGATCAGGACATTGCCCCCCAGGGCAGTGCACCACTCTGCCAACTTGGTTCATTTCCTAAGACTTTTCTGGTAAACTAAGGGCTGCTTCATTTCTGACAAGGCCATTAAGGAGTTATGGGGCCTCTGAGTACCTACACATTAATACAAGTCCAACATCTTTTAGTTCTTTTGGAATTCTGGAGACAACCCATTCCCCGTTTACACACTTTGCTTACTCCCATTGCCACAGTTACTTGCAAATGGGTCCACCATGAATTTGGCTCCTTCCAACAAAAGTCTACAGTGAGCATTCTCAGCAACCACTTCACCACCAGCGTTTCAACCTCCTTCCTCGTATTCCTCCCGAAGTCTCTGGACCACCATGATAGTCCTAAGCTGTCCATAGGCTTTTGATGCAAGAAACCGCCCTCCTAGGCCCTTCTCTCTATATACCATTAGAGCAGTGATCGCTGGCTGCAGGCTGGGCTTCTCTGGAAATAGAGGCTCTCACTGACCCTGTACCTGTGAGGCTCCAGGCACTGCTGCCCATTCTGCCTTGGGTCACAGAAGCAGCACCCTACAAGCTTGACATGGCTTCTGTGGTCTTGCTACTGAGTGGAGTCAGACTTGGACCCTCGGGCATATTCCACTCATGGGAGGGGGAGTCCCTCACTCTCCTCAGTCTCTTGCCGGATGCCATGGTGCCGGAAGAGGTCACTCTTCCCAGATGCCTGGGTTACCTGGGGGGCCCCCTTCAGATCAACTGAGCGAATAGCTGTGGGAGACTGTAGACACTACAGATGAGATGGCCACCACCAGACATGACCTGTGCTTTCCAGCCCTTTCAGGATGTCCCTGATAACAGATGGGATTCAAGAGTCAGCACAGTTGGCCAGACTTCAGGCTGTCATCTCAGTGCTGTATGCCCCGGCCAACAAATGGTCCCATCAGCATTATCATTATTACTACTACTGCTGCTGCTACTACTACTACTACTATTAATATTATTATTTACAACCTCTTGAACCATTGCCAAAGACTTGCTCACTCTGAAGTAAAGAACCCTGAAAATCTCTTGCCTCACAGATGAACAGAATATAAGTCAAGGTAACAAATGTCTCTACCTCTAGTAAGACCACAAATATAAGGCCTTTCTAGAACACTCTTTATCCCCTTGGTGTTCCAGACCAGGAGATAGAGAGTCCCTACTGGATAGGGACCAAGATATTCATTTCACTTCTCAGAATGCACAATGCCTGGCTCTAAAAGGAGCCATTGGATGGAACTTCCATTTACTCTGTAGGCAACAGACTACCTCAAAAGGTATAATGGGCCCCTCACAGAATTCCTGTTTTAGTTACAAAGCGCAAACAGAGCCTCTGCCTGGGGTCACTACTGCCATAAGCATTGGTTGTCTGAATTCACGCCCTCGGGGGCCAGGCACTCACTCCCCCAGTGCCACACCACATGGCCCATTCTCTCCTGGGCAAGTGCCTGTTTTGCTATTTAGGGAGGCCCTCCTCTACCCTGTAAGTCTCAATCGTCACTAAGATTTAAACTGATGTCAAGGCACCATGGAGTCAACTGGGGTATAAGATCTAAGATTAAGACTCAATATTCTGTGCTGACTTCATATCTGGTAAAATCAGGAGGACCTGGAACGGCCAAGGTACAAGCTCTTGGCACTCTGCTCCATGGATAAGGCCCCCTAGCTAAACACAAGCCACCGTCCCCACTCAGTCCTGAGTACTGAGTTTCAGGTCCCTGCCAGCGCACAGAATTACTCAGATGAGCCAGTCACATCCTCCCTGGGGAACCAGGGCCCTCCGTCCTCTCGCCACCATTAGAACTGCAGCCCCTGCTTGTTCACATGCTCCCGAGGGCAACCCCATGGGACATGCATGGCTTGCAGTGTCCCCTCCCCCAGGTGAGGATAAGGGACTTATAAACTGCCGTCCATCCATCCAGTGTCAGGTATGTGTGGCTGTCTGCCTAACCCTGGGCAGGGTCCTTCCTTGTCCAGCCGGGTGAGTAAATGGCACTCCAAACACATTTCCCTCTGATTAACACCACATCAGATGCCACTGGGCTCATCTGCTCGTCGGACACTATACTATGCCTGGCGGACAGCAGACAGTGAGAATGACACATGTCTTCAGAGCTCAGCCTCCTAGAGGACAGAGCAAAGCTACGTCAGCTCTATTGTCCAAGTGCGGATTGCCAGAGAAAGTCAAAGGAACCTGAAAGGCAGGTGCCATGTTTAACACCTTCCAAAAACTTGACTTGGGGAGGAAACCTCTATTCTTAGGTTTGACACAGGGGTTAACTTCGCAGCTCCCCGACTTGTGGGGAAGACGGCACCAATGCGTGGAAATCGGATTTTGGTCCCATCAGATTGGAACCTTTGTAGAATTCAACACTGCACTCTCAACTTGAAAGTTGACAGACATAGAGAACGTTATGAAAGAAAGGCTTATGCAAACTCTGAGAGTTATAAAGCTTTGAAGAAAGAATCATTTATCGGGGGCCAAGAGTTAAGACTGAATGAGAGACTGGTTGATTGATCTCTTTTTTACATTCTTTAACATCCATTCACTAGTAAGCAGCAGGGTGCTGGATTTGTTCAAACAAGGGGCTGCGTTCACAGCCTCCCACATGATTCCAACTAAAGGACATTCCCCCCCCATTAATAGTATTATCTGAGAAATTTAAACTAAAGGTTTTTCACTAAGATTCCATGTGGTATCTCTTGAAGTGAGAGCAGTAGAGATCTTGCCTTGGCCTGTGCGCCTCAAGAGACAGAGCCCACCTTTCTGGCGTCTGAACCTCCACTGCTGGCTAACAATGCAGATTCCCAGGCTCCACACCAGGCTTACTTAACTGGAATCTCGGGGGCCCCCGGAAATCTGATATCCAACAGGCATCCCACAGAATTGAGGAACCACGGCAAAAAGTAACAGACTTGTGATTTCAGTCACGCGGGTTCTCAGAATGGCTACTATCATAACGGTCAGCCCGGCATTTTTGTAAAAGCAAGGTTTTTTTTTGCCAATGTGAGGACAACTTGAATTTACGTACTTTTCTGAAGTGGCACCCCAAACACTCCTGTGGTCACATCCTTCCCTCTCCTCTCTGCCTTCCTCAAAAGAAAAAAAAAAACTGTGCAGGATGGGGGCACCTGAGCAGCTCAGTGGGTTAAGCATCTGCCTTCAGCTCAGGTCATGATCCCAAGGTTTTGGGATTGAGCCCTGCATCGGGCTCCCTGCTCAGCGGGGAGCCTGCTTCTCCTTCCGTCCCCCCCACCCCCGCTCAGCTCATGCTTTCTCTCTCTCAAATAAATAAAATATTTTTTAAAGAATGGTGTAGGATGGTCACTTTTGTATTTAAATCATAATCTGAGGAAGGACAGTTGATTTGGGAGTTTATTATAATAGGAGTCCCAGTCAAGGTTGAGTGGGAGCCCATGAACTTATGGAACGAGCAGGACCAGGACACAGCAAATCATGCAGGCAGGAGGGGTGTTTGGCTTCCTTTTATTTTATTTTTTTATTTTTTTAAGATTTTATTTATTTATTTGACAGAGAGAGAGAGATCACAAGCAGGCAGAGAGAGAGAGGGGAAGCAGGCTCCCCGCTGAGCAGAGAGCCCGATGCAGGTCTCGATCCCAGGACCCTGATATTATGACCTGAGCCAAAGGTAGAGGCTTAACCCACTGAGCCACCCAGGCGCCCTGGCTTCCTTTTAGGAACAGGGAAGCCTATTAACAAAATGCTTCAATCTATGAGGGGAAAGATCATATATAATACAGCATATTGGCTTGTGAATTTTAGGGCAAGTATTTTTACTTCTGAATTATTTTAGTGAATTCTTTCATATTTGTTTTTCTCCTCACTTTTTCCAAATTGAACCACTACTTCTACATTTAGTTGACAAATAGCTCTAACACGTCCCCCCACATATCATCTACGTTTGAGTTCAAATGCCTCAAATTTATCAACAATAGAATTAGTCTACTTTACTTCTCTTTAACTTAAAATTCACCACAAAATTTTTGAACAATAAAAGAGCAGGAACCCTACAGAAAAAGAAGATAAAATCTTGATTACTTTATAATGTATTTATGTGCAATAATTTCCCCTCACTGGGAGTAGTGGTTCAAAAATGAGAATCTTTTCCCAAACACACTCTCTCTCAAATTGTGAAGAGTCACATTTCCTTCAAAACGCTTAAGCCAGCAGTTTCTACAAGATATCAGGAGCTCTTTGATATAAAATAAGCCCCACTCATGTAGCAAACTGTACAATCTCATCCTTTTTAACAGTTGTATAATATTCTAACACACACACACACACACTCACACCCCACCCCACATCTTTTCATCCATTCATCTGTCCGTGGACACTCAGGTTGCTTTCAAAACTTGGCTATTGCAAATAATGCTGCTATAAACATAAGAGTGGATATATTTTTTTTGAATTAGCATTTTGTTTTATTTGGGTAAATACCCAGTAGTGGAATTACTGGAGCATATGGTAATTCTATTTTTAATTTTTTTTAAAGATTTTATTTATTTATTTGACAGAGAGATCACAAGTAGGCAGAGAGGCAGGCAGAGACAGAGGGGGAAGCAGGCTCCCTGCTGAGCAGAGAGCCCGATGTGGGGCTCAATCCCAGGACCCTGAGATCAAGACCTGAGCCAAAGGCAGAGGCTTAACCCACTGAGCCACCCAGACGCCCCTATTTTTAATTTTTTTTAAGGAAGCTCCATGCTGTTTTGCACTATGCCCTACACCTGAAACTAATGTAACATTACGTGTCAACAATACTCAAATAAAAAACCTTAATAAAATGAACCTAACTCTTATATTAGTCCTGAGTTTAGTGCCAGCAGACTCTCCCAGAACAGCTCTCAGAAAAGAGGCCTGACAGAATGAACCCCTGAAATCTCTAAAATCAGGGGAGGCAGAAGCTACACATTTGTTCTTGATAAGAAAACAAGTTTAACAACATGTTTCATCTCAAAAACAGACTGGTCATTGGAGCTGCGTTAGACTTCATTGTTGATTTATGGTGAAAGCAGCTAATTCAGAACCCCTCCATTCTGGACCGTGTGAGGAATGGTTTTATACTGCCCATGGAGACAGCAGGAATATACTAGAAGCATCATATTTTGTGAAACACAGTTAGTCTGCTTAAAAAAATAAGTTTTGAAGACTTACCACGTGGAAAGCCTTGAAGCTAATTACAGGTAAATCCTCTGTTAAAGAAAGCAGGACCCCTTAAAATTCCTTAAACGTTAGAGTCCAAGTTTGGACTTAATTAGATTACATTTGCTTTTGAATCTATACTTAGTTTCTGCACTGATTCATATGGGTTCTTCCCCTAAAAACATTTATGATGAAGGGATGCCTGGGTGGCTCAATCGGTTAAGCAGTTGCCTTTGGCTCAGGTCATGATCCCAGCGTCCTGGGATCGAGTCCCACATCGGGCTCTTTGCTCGGCAGGGAGCCTGCTTCTCCCTCTGCCCCTGTCTGCCTGTGCTCGCTCTCTGACAAATAAATAAATAAATAAAATCTTTAAAAAAAAAAAAAATTTATGATGAAAAAATTACCATAATATGGACATTGGGGAGGGTATGTGCTATGGTGAGTGCTGTGAAATGTGTAAACCTGGTGATTCACAGACCTGTACCCCTGGGGCTAATAATACATTATATGTTTATTAAAAAAATGACCATAAAAGTTTAATGGTGATATTGGCCCCATTGGTAGGTTTTTAAAAATATTAGCAAATATCAGGTCATAGATGATATTATTATTATTATTATTAAAAGATTTTATTCATTTATTTAACAGAGATAGAGACAGCACGCAGGCAGGAGGAGCAGCAGAGGCAGAGGGAGGAGCAGTTTCCCCACTGAGCAGGGAGCCCAATGCAGGGCTCAATCCCAGGACCCTGGGATCATGACCTGAACCAAAGGCAAATAATTAGCTGAATGAGCTACCCAGACATCCCAAGTCATAGATATTATTGAATGCAAATGTTGAAGTTTTTAAAAAAGATTTGATTCATTTATTTATTTATTGAGAGAGAGCGAGCGAGCATGCATGTGTGCGTGTGAGTGAGTGGCAGAAGGGCAGAGGGAGAGAGAATCTCAAAGAGACATCGTGCTGAGCAGACCCTGACACAGAGGCTCGACCCCATGACTCTGAGATCATGACCAGAGCTGAAACCAAGAGTCAGACGTTCAACCAGCTGAGCCACCCAGGCACCCTTAGAGTAAGTTTATAAACTTCTAGACATTATGTATAAGATGATGTATTTCTTTAGAGATAAGAAGTCATGTGCTTGGGGCACCTGGGTGGCTCAGTGAGCTGGGCCTCTGCCTTCAGCTCAGGTCATGGTCTCGGGGTCCTGGGATCGAGCCCCGCGTCAGTCTCTGCTCGGTGGGGAGCCTGCCTCTCCCTCTCTCTGCCTGCCTCTCTGCCTACTTGTGACTCCTCTCTCTGTCAAATAAATAAATAAAATCTTAAAAAAAAAAAGGTCATGTGCTTAATTAGTTCTCTGTGAATCAAGATAGATCTAGTCACATTTCCCATAAACGTGGTTTTCACAGTCACGTTACTTGTAAAATCTTCACCAGTTTAATTAAAGTTTTGTGAATCTCAAATTCCAGGAGAAACCCAATGATACAGTTACTGCAGTATCAGGTTGCTAAACAACCAGTCTTCTTTCCCCCACCCCCCAAAACAGGAAATCACTTTTAAGGGTGTTAAAAAAGAACTTTAGATCAAACCGTGACATTGCATTTTCAGAGTCACTGAAGCTCAGTGGTCGTCTCAAGCAGTGCTGCTCTTGCCATGGGACTGGGAAAGCATCCTCTAGCCTGAGTATGCACATTTCCTTCGCCCAATTTCCCTCCACCATCTGGCTCGCCAGTGACAGGCACCATCCTGGACTCATTTCATTGGATTCTCCTTAGCGTCCTGGGAGGAGAGGAGAACACTGTCCTTCCTGCACTGGGAAACAGGGAACTGAGACCCTGAGAGGTGCAGCCACCATCCTAAGGGCACTCAGAGTCCAGCTAGTGGTCTGGCTACAGATTGGTTCTCTTGTCTATCTGCCTCCCTGGTGGACATACCAAATCCTTGAGCTTCTTAGGTTAAAGTGAGGTCTGCCTCCCAGCCACTCACGTATGCATTTACAGGTTCCTGGGCCTGGCCCCACACCTGCCACATGGTGATTTCAAAGCCGCTGAGACCAGAATCTGGATTTTCAACGCCTCCCCCCACACCCTCAATAATTCTTCACTGCACACTGAAGTCGAAGCCACACCACCCGAGACTGCCTCCAATGTCCCTGGTCGCCTAGTTTGCATCTTCTACCTTCTGGCTGAACTGGAGAATCGAATCATGGACTGGAGGATTCGGGACACTTAGAGGTCACTCACCACTAGGGGAAGGGGAGCTTGCCACAAGCCTCCCTGAATACAGCCAGGATTTGGACTCAAACCTGGCCTTCGGTCTCCTTTTTCCACATCACTGCCACTCCCAGGACATGAACAGACGGCAAAAGGAATGAAACACTGGAGGTTTAATTTCTGGGTGTAAGGAGAAGAGTCTGTCCAGTAAGGACTGGAGAGGAACCTTGGCAGAACCCTGGACCTAACCCCAAGTGGACCCTGGCAAAAAGCTCCCTCCTCACCTTCCAGTTGAGTGACCCTACGGCTACCTGGTTACAAGGACTGCCAGGAAAACCCACAGCGGCAGATGCTGGGAAGTCCCACCTTTCCAGGAAGCTGGGGGCCCCTGCCATCTCTGAAGCTGCTCAGATCAGATTGTCCCTCACCCCGTCCACCCCTCCTCTCTGGCCTGTCAGCGGAGCACAAGGTAAAGACTCAAGAGGGCAACCAGATGACCCCACAACAGACTGCCCCACAGAAGAAATCACGAGAGGCTGAGTCTGGCCATGTCTACACCATGGCTAAACCATTGGTCTGTGAATTACAAAAGATAGGTTTTTTGGATTTTTGTTTTGTTTTGCTTTGGGGCCTGACAAGCATCCTTTGCCCCTCTGTCTCGTAACAGAGGCCTCTTTCCTGTGGTTTGGGTAGAATAACTCCATGCCCTCCCCCACCCAACCTCAAGGTGCAAACCTGACCCACGTCCTCCATCCTAAGGGCAACAATGGAGTCACAGATGGCCATGTGACCCAAACTCCCCATATGACATCCAACCATAGAAATTGTGCCGTGGGCACTAGGGAAAGGCACACCCTTGCTCTGCCATCTCGATGGGCACCGTGTATAGCCGGAGGTGTTGGTGACCATCCTTCCAGCCATGAAGGGAAAGCCTGCCCCAAAATGGAGCCAACACAGATGAAGACAGAGAGATGAGATGAGAGACACACAGAGACTGAGCCTGAGAGCATCCTTCAAATTTGTACCTCGCAGTATCTAAAGAGCCTAAGCCAGTATGTCCCATCCCTTTTTAAAACGAGCTTGAGTTAGGTTTCTGTCATTTGCAACAGAGTGCTGGCTCTCTTCATTTTTTGCATTTTAAAAACACCACAGAGATTTAATGTATAATTTGTAATGAAATAATTTGTAGATTTTAATAAGAAAATCCATGCCCGAGAGAGTCAACAAGTCAAAAGCTAAACTGTCAGTATGTTTCTGTTTAACAACTTTAAGGAACGAGAGATGATTTTCACTAGTGCTTTGTTCAAGACATTAAAATAATCACAAGTTCAAGTAGTTATATTAAGTGTACATACCTTTAGGGAGTCCCGTATCTTGAATGGGATATTTGTCTGACTGTGGAAAACAACAAAAGAAGAGAGTTATTTTTAAACCCCATGGTTCAGGTATAAGAACAAAGTGAAAAGAAAGCTTTGTTTGGGGAAAGTCATAATTTTAGTTTAAAATCTTGCAAGTTTCTAGCCATGGATTTATCAATAGGCCTGACCCATTATTCGTTTTTATCCTCGGTCTATAAAAATGAAATCAAGGTTGACAAGAAGTTAATGTTGGAACATGAGACGGAATAAGGCTTCCAAACTGCTTCAGCTCTGACCGCTAAACCACACTTCCTCTCTTTTCTGCTGGGCTATTCCCCCTCACCCATTTCCTGTAGTTTAAAATTGAGGAGCATTTGTTATCGTGAATTATGGGGATAGGCCCATTTCTTGTCCCCATTCCTGTGGCACTCCTTTGGCTCAACAAGCCTGTGGGCCAGGCTGTATCTCACTCATGTAGAGCTGTGTCCTGGAGTGAGTAGGACAGGACTCAAAAGCCAACCAGCCTACTGACCGCACAAAGATCTACAAAGATTTACAAAGATCTACTCATTGCGCACAACTGTACACAGGTGCTCAGTGCACTGGCTGGCGGCGGTACCATGGGAGGGAATTCAAAATAGCAAAGGCTCTTGCAATCACATAATTCTTTCCTGGTACCTCCATGCAGGTATTCTGGAAACTCTGACTTCCGATTAAACAATGTGGTCATTCTCCAATGACTTCCATGAACAGAATGGGAATGTGCCCGGTCTCCCTATCCTGTCCCCTAACCCCTGCGTAGCTCCCACTCCCCATCTGGGCCTTTGGGTCCATGCCTCCAGCCTTTTAAAAAAAAAAAAGGCTGCACCTTCCAACTTGCCTGTAGGTCTCACACATGTCTTCCTCTGACAGAAGAGAAAAACAAACAAATGTGGAACCAAGGATTTTGTTTTAAAACTCCTTCCTTGCAGTTTCTCTGGAGCTGAACAGTAAAGTTTCAGAACCTCTAGAAGCCTTGAACTCCTCTTCCACAGAAGAAATCAATCAATCAGTCATCAGTCATGGAGAACTTAAAGTCAAATTCTCCCTGAGACTAGATTCTTCTAGATAGTCTGGTCCCCGGAGCACAGAAAACACACCTGTACGGTAACACTTATCAGGCTGTTTTTAAAGTATGGACTTGCCATTTCCTCAGATAGACACAAGAGTTTTTTTTTTTTTTTTAAGAAAAAGGAACTATGATCTTTGTAGCCCCGCATTTTGACTCAGTGTTAAATAAGTATCTACCAGAAGTCTGTGTGAGGGAACCCACAGGCTGGAGCAAACACAGGTTTCCTGGAGAGACTGACATTTGAGCTTGGTGTGCAGAATGCCCAAGAACTCAGGTGACCAAGAGGAAGGAGCACGTTGGTCATAGGTGGTGGGCCCAGGGGAACAAGTCCAGGTGGTGTGAAGTGTGACAAGTATAGAAGCAGAGAGGCACGTTGGAGGGGGACAGGGGAGGGTAGGAAATGACAGAGCCAGTTTACATGGAAGATTCTGGAAGCAAGGTGAGAAGATTTAGGTGGGTGCCATTCCAGGTTCTTGGGAAGCTTGGCCCGTCCACCTTTGCTTTGTGTCCAGCGCTGAATATGGGAAGACATTCAACACAGTCTTGCAGGAACTCACACAAGCAAACAATTCCAGCACAGTGTGATTAAAAAGCAGGGGTTAGGCTGTAGAGAAAGGAGCCTCCCAAGGCCCCAGGATGAGGCAAAGAAAGCGTCACCAGGGAGGACACACACAAGTTCCTTAGTTGAGGAAGCTGGGAGATTTTCCTCGCTGCACAGAACAGTGTTAGTATCCCTGGAAGGTGAGAAGGCGTGGGGTGTTTCAGGCGCAGCAAAGAGCTACACACGACTGGCTCATCGGGAGGGCTGCTGAGATGAGGTCATGGAGGACCTCATCTGCCATGATGAGGAGCACAGATTTCATCCCCGGAGCCCCTGGAATGTTCTGGGCTGACATGCATCCTCTCCCCCCCCCCCCCCCGCAAAAAATGTGAAGTCCTAACCCTGAGTACCTCTACCTGGAACCTCATTTGAAAATAGGGTAGCTAGACATCTACAGACTTAGATAGAGGACTAGTGAGGATGAGATCCCACTGGGGTGTAGGGAGCCTCAATTCAACAGGACTACTCTCCTTACAAGAGAAGAGACGCAGAGATGGCCGCCCACAGGGAGAATCCAGCCACGGACCAAGGCAGCGAGGGCACTGGAGGGATGAAGCTGGAAGCTGAGAACCACCAGGGGTTGCCAACCACCACACATGAGAAAGGATTCTTCCCCACCAGTTTTGGAGGGACGAGAAGGGCCCTGCCCTTTCCAACCTACAGACATGGGGCGCACTTAGGTCACCCGCTGTGTGGTCTCCTGTTGTGGCAGCCCCAGCAAGCCGACCCAGGGAAGGTTTGGGGAAATCACTGTGCCATGGCACAGAGAAGTGAGCGGAGGTGGAGATAGCCGTGACCCTAGGCGGGAAGAGAGCAGGAGTCCAAGAGAATTGCGGGTTGGGCACTGGGTAGGGGACTGGAAGGACAAACTGAGGGCACCTTCTAGCAGCCAAAGGCCCTCATTCAGGACCACAGCACAGGGAATGGGGAGCAACAGCCCCCGGGCTGGCCCATGCTCTGTCTTTCTGGAATGCAAGGACAGAGGATGTTTTCCTCTTGATTTCCACTGCGTGTCCAGCTTTGTCCCCAATGCTGCCCCCAACGAACTATGCAGTGGGGACTCAAGACTTAAGGACAAACCCCTCAAGATACTGAGGTGCCTCGTGAATCACCAAAGACTTCAGGATATTTCATCGAATTATATTGTCTAATGACATTGATGTGTATCTTTTACATCATTCTAACTACATTGATCAGGATTTTTCGTGGGCTGTGCAGTTCTTCTCCTCCACTTTTTTTTTAAAGGGGTGTGTCACCCCCTGTATGCACAATAACACATGTAATGTTGCCAGAGGCGTGGATTTGGTCATAACCAAGAGGCAGTACCACACAGGAGAGCAGGGCTCCCGTCTGGGTGACTTTCTACAAATCCGTGAACTTCCATCGCTTCATCTGTACAATGGGGTGGCTGTCCTCCCATCTCACTGATTACTTGGAGGATGAAGAACCATGTATGTGAAGTCCTCAGTAAGCCTTAAGCAGCAGACATGCCACAGCATGGTTCTGGGGGGGCAGGGCAGGGACCGGAAGCCAGCTGCTGGGTCTGCATCCCACCTGGGCTGCTTCCAATGTGGGCGACTTACCCTAACCCCTGAGTCTCAGTTGTTTATGTGTGAAATGGGCAGTTCTTACCTTACAGGGTTATTGCAGGGAATAAATGCAGTAACACGAGTGAATCAAACATCTGTGCCTGCTGGCCCCCAGTAACTATATACTAGTCCTGTTTTTGCCTTCCATCTCACACTAAATATTTTGAACTTTGAAGAAGGGGAAGTTAAACAGAGGACTGAGAAGTATTAAAAACAGACAAGAATACAAAGACCTGATATAATCTAAGAAGATCACAAGAACAGAATCCAATACCATTTTTAGCCCTGAGAAACCCAAACTTCATTACATCACAGAGAACACCGTGATAAAGAAATTTATCTTGGGAAAACCTGACTTTGGGGTTTCTGGTTTTCGTGTAAATACTGAGCAATAAAAACATAGCAAAGGGAAAAAAGAAATAACAAGAGTTGTCACCACTGATGTAAAGATTGTCACCTACCGGGTTAAAGGATAACGTGCTAGGGTCTGTGTCTTCCACTGGCTCCTTTGCCATCTGATCTGTAAAAAACAAAACAAAACAAAACAAAAATGGAGATTATTTTAATGTAAGAGCACAGATGTGTCCTTTGAGAACTGTCTTCCTATCGATGCAAGCTACCCTAGTCACTGGAAACAAAACAGGAAGGAATGGGGTCAGATAGCACCAAGAAAGAGATTAAGACAAACTTTTCTTAAAAAAAACAAAAACAAAACCACAAAAACCCCAACCACACCATATTTTAGACAGTTCACTTGTAGAGATCTACAGACACTCAAGAGTTCTACATAACTATGGATATGCAGACCTGGTACCCATGACTTTTTGGTATTATTTTTTTTTAAGATTTTATTTATTTATTTATTTATTTATTTATTTATTTATTTCACAGACAGAGATCACAAGTAGGCAGACAGTCAGGCAGAGAGAGAGGGAAGCAGATTCCCTGCTGAGCAGAGAGCCCAATTCGGGGATCCCAGGACCCTGGGATCATGACCTGAGCCGAAGGCAGAGGCTTTAACCCACTGAGCCACCCAGGTGTCCCTCTTTGGTATAATATGATTATAACTTTGAGCAGGAATGACATGATCCTGATTTCTTCTTTTCTCCATGTTTCCCACTCCTCTGTAATTTTTTTAAAAATCATTTTAAAATATTAAGCTTCTGGCTGTGGTTTAGGTAAATTAATAAAGTCAGCAATCTCCTAGGATTATCATCAAACAAAAAGTGATTTTTCACTTCCCAAAACTTTGCTTATTTATCACTTGTTGCATTTAAGAAACTGAATGAGGAAAAACAGAAAAAGGTATAGGCCTTGGTTGAGGCCACCACTAGATCTGAAGAATTTGTTCAAAGTAGAAAAGAGCTCACACTCCAAGACACCTGACCAGACATCTGCCAGAAAACTATGTTAATGAAGAACCAAATCCGTTTGAGTGGAGCCCTCTAGATTTGTGCAGTGCACAACCTATAAAACCCTAAGTGTAAGCCTTAAATCAGCCAAGAGTCAACTTAAGCTGAATTAAGTAAACACTGTGGACGAGGCACCAGGCCCAGGAAATGCCTTTGGGGATCCAAACGAGCACATCAAGACGATTTATTGATATATTCATTTGCGTTTGTTCTCCCTCACTGTCTCCTTTCTAGAATATGTCTGGGCTTTCCACGGGTCTCTGCCTGGCAGGTGTTGAAAATGCCCAGAGGAGAATGTGTGTGAAGTGTGAAGGGAACATCTGTTTGTTTTACGACAGCCTCCTCACTAGGGAGATTAAACGAAGTGGCCCAGAGGAGTGAGGACGAACGGAGACGGCCTTCTGCCAGCATCCTCCCATGGAAGTGAGGACAGACATCTGCAGTCTCACAAGCAGGGACAATGCCCTGGTCCCTGGCAGGGCCCAGAGGTAGCAAGGCCACATCAGGGGATGCACAAAAAGGACTTCCCCGCACTAGCAAAGAAACCCATAATGGGTGCCTGGCCCCAAAGGAGAGGGTTGCTGGAGCTCAAGGGTTTTCTGTGGCTCAGACCCTGAGGATATCAATGCCTACTGAGCTGCCTCCCTGGTTTTCCAGCAGCACATTATCCTCTCCCATCCTTGTGTGACCCTAAAGAGGGGACCAGGGCTCCCAGTTCAGACTGAGATGGAATCTCCTGGCAGCCCAGTAGAATACAGACTTGAATATGGATTTAAATCCATGTAAAGAAATTAAGAACCACTTGTGCTTATTCCACCCTGAGTTGTCAGGGCTTCTGCGGCCCAGGTAATAGGCACTTATACCACAGGGCACTCAGAGTTCAGTAACAGAAGGGCAGAATGATATGGAAATGAGAGGAGCAGCCCCTGCCCAGCCTGGGGTGCACAGGGGCAGAGGGGAAGAGCAGCAGGAGAGAAGAGCCTGTAGGGGAACTGACAGCTGGGCCTGGAAGGAGGAGCTAAAATGAGCCAGGAGAAGGGGTTGCATAGGGAAAAGCATTGTAGATAGAAGGAACAGCACGGGTGAAGGCTAAGAGATGAGAAAAAACACGACATATTAGTGTGCTTCAGATATGTCTGGCCAGACACAGAGTTTGGTTTTTGAGTTTTTCCTTTCCATCCTTCTCATTCTGGTTCCCGGCTGCGGGGAGCGTGGGTGGCAGAGGCCACCTCAAGTTCCTTCCTCCCACCCCCCCCACCCCTCGCAGCCTTGTCTCTGCAATTCCATTTTCACTGAAGTGTAGCTGGACAGTAATACTTTAAAACATGCCCCCACCAGGGGTGTGAGGTGTACATTAGCAGGTGCCAGCAGTGGAATTTCAGGTGCATGGGCTGTGCAGTGCCTGGGGAGCTGGGGTGTGCATGTTGAGGGGGAGGTGGTTTCTAAAAAAACCCTCAACAAGATCCATGCAGACACCACCTACTGCATCCAAGACAAGTAAGTTCTGTTTCATACAGAAAACACTAGCATGAGAGGAAAGAAACGGAGGACATGGCTGGGAAAGGCAGAGTTACACCAAGAGTGGCAGCAAGGATGCTGACAGCATAGTCAAAGGAAGCCACAGTGGGCTTGGGTGCAGAAGGCCTTGGCTCTCCCTGACAAGCCGCTATGGAGAGCAGCGGTCTGACCTTGAACAAGTCTAAGGGTGTGACCTTGGATGACTCCAGTAAGTGCTTGCTGCCTCAGGCTCCTTCCTCTGTAACCTGCAGTCAGGACCTAGGAGAGATGTTCTGGGGAGGCCGGGAGTGGGAACCCTGTCCACTCCGCTCTGATCCTCTGACCCTGACCCCACTCTGGGTCATACCTGAGCATGTCTCTTGTCAGGTGAACAAGAAGAGCCAAGCCAACGACAGCACCTATCTGGCCGCCCAAAGTTTCTTGCTTTGTCTGAAATCTCTGATAATAGATGGAAGTTCCGATGGGAAGGGGACAATGAATTTAGGCTTCTCATTCTCTGAGACATGGCCGCAAAGCCAAAGGGCAATTGGAAAAAGAAACAGGTTCGTGACCAGCCAGGGAGGCACCTTCAGGACTTTCAATCATGTTTGCTGGAGCGTCTGATGGGGATCAGACCCTGGAGGAAGTTCTTCCAGGCGCATCATTGCCAAGTTCGCTCACCGACCCAGGCCCACGTGGTGCCCAACGGGCTCTGCCTGACCCTGCGCCTTCCTTGTGGTTCGCACTCAATCACCTTTGTTTTCCAGGCCCGGATGGCTGTGTACCGAAAAGATCATTTGGAAGAGGGCTGACCCTGATTATTTGATACTGGTCTGGAAGGGGGAAGTTGTCCTAAAGGATTTCTGAGAGCTCTTGGAGCTGCACAGTATAATATTATTAAGTCTGAAGTCAAATCATTTGGAAGCATTAAAATGTTTATTTTTACAGGCCCCAGGAAACAGCAGGCAGGGCTCTGATATCAGATGAGACGAGAGGCACAGGAAGGGCCGAACCAGAAAGGGGGACCATGGGAGCTCAGGCCTGGGCCACACAGGGACCTTATTCTAGCAAAGCTGGAGCTCTGCTGTCCCGGGAGGTCCTTTCCTCCCAAAGCCACCTCACCTCTCCTGGACTGGGGACTCCAAGCAGCACAGACCACCCCAAATTAGCTGGCAACTAACCAACAAGGATCTCACTGATGGCAGCAAGAATGATATTTAATTTATACGCACATCTTCTGGACAGTTCTCAAAAGGTGTGAGAGAGGCCCAGGTAAACTCACGCAGTGGCCCTTGGAGAAGGCACCCAGCCTCGCTCTTGGTGACCACAGGTGAGAGCCAGCTAGGCGGGCTGTGCAGTCATTTGTTTCTCTAGGGCTCCTGTCCCTAATTTATAATATTCAGGGGTAAAATGAGAGCCTCCATGTGTCCTTCCAGCTTTAAAAGTCAGTGAGCGGTGAAAAGCGGGGGTCGCAGGGTCAAAAGAGCATCTTCAGGCTAACGTCACTATGACATGAAAAGCCGAGGTCCACAGCATCTTCATCTGAAATTCCGCTAGAGCTCCCATTTACCTAGCCCAGCCTGTGTCTTTTCCACTACTGTCAGGGTTCTAGAAGTTCATGCACTGCCCACCACTGACAGTAGGGGCATCTCTCTGCCCAGATTTTCCCTTTTCATAAGGATGTCAGTTACAGGAGATTAGGGCCCACTCTAATGACCTCATTGTAACGTGACTGCATCTGTAAGGACTCTAGTTCCAAATAGGGTCATTTTCTGTGGTACCAGAGATGAGGACAGCAGCAAGGTTTCTGGGGGAAATGCAGGTCAGCCCTTAACAGTCCACTATCTGGTCCCCCAAATTCGTGTCCTTCCCATGTGCAAAATACCTTCACCCAATGCCCCCCAAAGCACTAATCATTCCAGCATCAACTCTAAATCTGAAATCTCATCTGTCCTCCTCCACTCGAAGACCCAGCTCTCACCCGGAGCATGGGACCCGAGGACTGCATCCAGAAGCCACAATCTCCTGGTGAGCTGCCCAACAGCTGCACGGTCCTGACATCACCCTCATTAGTCCCAGCAGCCGAGGGCCTACAGTTCCCAGAGACAGTTTCTCCAAGGAAGTTCGAAGACCACCTCAGAGGACGTTCTTTGGGAGCGAACAAAGAGGGAAAGGGGTCAGAGCCTCCTGCCATTCCCAGGGCACCCGGAGCCCAGAGAGTGAGGCCTTGGGTGCTTTCTAGTGATAGATTCAAGGCAATTCTTCGAATTTGGGACTTCAGAGTTAACTTAGTTTTCATTTGTGATTATTATTTTTGTGGGGGGGGGGCCATAGTTTTTCTTTTGACCTATGGCTGTTTTCATTCCTGGTTCTGAAGAAACCCCTAAGTCCTAACCCTGTTCAGGACTCCGAAAGCTCTCAGAGCAGCAGGGCTGGGGGGCAGTGTGGACACATGGTTTGGTTTCTCCTCTGGCCTGATTCTGCGGCAGCCGTGCTCTGTCCTCCTCAGACTTCAGAGCAACAGCTGAACAAGCAGAGAAAGGACCAGGGGGTCAGGAAGGTGGCCACCGAAGAGTGACTTCTCTGGAGGGTGGCCGAGCTAGCCTGTGAGGAGAGAGCTCTGTTAGTCCGGCTCTGCCTACAGTGGGGATGGAGCTGGACAGGGGCCAGGGAAGGGGAGGAGGAGCGGAGAGTGGGGACACAGGGACCAAAGTGAAGATTCAGATGAGAGGAAGTAAATGGGAGGAAAAAGAAGAAAATCTAGAAGACAGGCATGTAAGAAAGGAAAAGGGAGGAAGTGAGCATTGGGAAAGGGCACCACCAGGGAAGGAGAGAGGGGAAGGGAAGAGGGAGGAAGAGAGGGAAAGGGAGAAGGGAGAAGTCAGCAGGCCAGGGCTCCCCCTGCATCTGAAGTAGAGGTGGCTGGTCTGGCTTGTCAAACAGGGCGCTCACTCTTTGGTACCAGTTTCTGCTCCCAGTGCTACTGGACTTTGCAAGGAAGGCAGGCTGCCCCCTGGGACCCACTGGAGCCCACAGGAGGGTGGGAGAGGTAGATGCCACCTGGTCCCTCCTGAGCTACTCCCAGCCGCCAGCCTTGCCACATGGTGCAAGAGGGACCTCAGAACAAAGGAAGGACACAGGCCCGCATGTCTGCCGGTGGCCCTAGGCACTTAGCTCATCACAGTGAATCGCACTGCCTCCTCAACCCAGGCTTTCAAAGCCTCTTTCTTCGTTCCTGGCTTTCACGTCTGTACGAACATGAGCCAGATCTAACTCAACTCCGACAGACAATTCTGACTCACCCCGTGTCGGATTTTTATTAGTGGCCGTGATAGAGTAAGATAGCAACGCTCCAACGAAGGGACTATTTTCCTCCCACGTGACCTCAACAGTCTTATACATTTTCTTATCGTAAAATTTTGTCTCCTTCCATTAAGCTCATAATGTGGTCTAATAGTATACACGTGCCTTCATTAGATGCAAAGTGATATACAGAGGTCCTTTTTTTTTTTTAATTTTACAAGGTAAAGTCAGTGAACACATCTAACTTGACGAATACGTCCCTAAAATGTCAATCCAAGCAAAGCTTTTTCTGCCTACAGTTTGAAGCCTATGTGGCGACATTTTTTTAAAACGCTTTCAGTCACTCAGTGAGGCTCTTAGAAGCTAGCCAGGGCTTACTACGTGCCAGGCACTGTGTCAGGTGTTAGAGCTAAATGGATGGAGAGCTTGGAGGCTGGCTGGGGAGGGACACCCGTGACACAACCACAGCTAGAAATGGAGGCCAGTGCTAGAAAAGAGAGAGCAGGCTGCATGGAGAGTGTGTACTATGGGGCTTGTGAGCTCACGAATAAGTGGGAGTAACTGGAGTGGGGAGACGGGGGAGAGGAAGAGGGTCTTCCCATCAATGGGAATCACTGGTGCGAAGGCTTGGAGGCAGGAGCCATGAGGGGTCTCCAAAGGAAGAGGGAGGCAGTGTGGCTGAAGGGCGGAAAGACGAGGCAGAACAGGCATCAATCAGTTGGAGGGGTAGGAAGAGACGGATGGGAGGACTATGGATGCCTTTGGAGGACTGAGAATTTGTTAGAAGATCAATGCAGGTTTCTACGTAGACAAATGCCAGGAACTGATAGGTCTTTGAAAGGTCACTCTGGCTGCCTTTTGGCAAAGGGGTTGGTCAAAGGCACGTGCAGGTGTGAACACACCAGGTGGGAGGTGAGTGCAGGAAATGGTGAGGGAGCATGGGAACTTGGTGGGGGGGGGTATATAAGGGAAAATGGCCTTTAATGAGTTCCACAAATTGGCACCATCTGTGGCTTCATTACAGTGCTGGAAGGGGTAGGTGGGCATATCCTGGAGAAATTACATGAGAAAGGGAAGTCATTTTAGATCTTTTTTTTAACTAGAGGAACTCTCACCTTATTGATAGAATTCCGGAGTGGGAACGGATGGACATGAGGACGTCTTTGAAATGTCTGAATATGTTCTTCCACATCTTTGCAAGTGACAAGGAGACCTCGACCTTAGGAGGCCTCGGCCCTCTTTGTAGCCGAAAAGATTTCACCTACAGATTGGGGTTCTCCCTTTTAAAGTCAAGGAGACAGTCCTTCCAAAGGACACCTCCTATCATTCTACCCTCTCATCATGCCTCACGTGCTGGGATCTCCAAGACCCTCTGTTCCAGGTTGTGAGTATCCACTTTGGCGGGGCTGGACTGGCCAAGAACACCACCACAGGAAATCTAGACCCTGTGTGCTATTAATAACATCATCTAAGACTGTATTTGCTGCCCTGCTGGCCTCTTCCCACCATGACTCATTGAAGCTTTTCACACGTTGTATCCATTAAGCTATAGTTCCCAAGCCTCATCTTCCCCAGTGCCATTAATTTTTAGGAGACCAGCCAAACCTTAAACGTGTCCCCCTTCATTGGATCCCTGTGCGCCCGCGATCTCTTTGAATGCCCTTCACCATGATCCTTGAATGAGATGAGACCACTGCTGGTAAAATCTGGCCTAGCACTTCTTGGCACCTTATCTATTAGGTTCTTGGAAGAGGAGGTGGCTATGGAGGTGAGTGGGGATGGGAGTGGGAGGACTTCTCCCTTCACTCCCCTTTTTGTTTTTTCAAATAATGGGTTTTGAGGGGGAGGGGAAGGTTAAAAAGACAATTTATTTTCCATCTCCCATCAATAAAATGTTTACCACTCCCCACTGGAAGAATTTAGATCTTTCTTTTGGATCTCCAGGAAAATCTCCCAAACCCAGCCCACCACCATGCGGATTCAGCCATCTTCTGATTCACCTCCAGATTGTCTCCTCCTAACTGCTCAAGCCACAGATTAAGGGCGGAATGTTCAATGCCCAAGCAATTAAGTGGGGAACACGTTTATCTAAGCAATTGCATGCAGCTCTGTATCTGTATACAGGGGGTCTCTCCCAAGCCTTTCCAACCTCAGCAAAACAAGAAAAAGCCCCAGCGATCCGGGTTATATATCATTCATTCATTCCCGTGTTCAACACTCATGGCGGATCCCCGCCAAGACTGTGGGAGTGCAAGGACAGGAGAAATCCTGGAAGCTGAAGTCTGAGGAGGATTTCAAATTCAAGTAAGAGATGAAAGAAACATCTGGACTTGGACTCAGCCCTCAGGTACACGCAGTATTCTAAATTGAGGCTAGAACCAGAGACCATTCTAATTAAAGGCCTTTACAGGTGGGCTCTGGCTCTCGGTTTCATGTATATTCGTTCATGAAATAGCTCTGCGGGTCAACATACAGAACAAAACCATTTAATAAAAGTGAAAATGAGGAGAGGAAAGAGACGCGAGAAGGCATGTGAGTGGGGAGAAAGGAAGAGCCCGAGCGGAAAAACCGAGAATCCCTCCCTGCGCTCCATGCTGCCAGGGAGGTTTGAGGGACTAGTTTCAACCTGGGATCCCGAGTCCAGAACAAAAGCGTTGGGGCCACGGCGCGGAACGAGGGAAGGGGGGTCCTCGGCACGCGTGGGGGTGCCGAACGACGGGGGCTAGCGCGCCCACTCGCGGGGGAAACCTCGCGCGTCCCCGACCCCGTGCGGACCCGGGTGCGGCGCGGTGTCCGGGGTGGTCCCGGTGCCCCGGGGGTCGCGGGAGGCTGGGCCCCGACACCCCCGCGAGCTCGCGGCCTGCAATCCCGCTCCAGGTGAGGGCGCGGCGCGGTGTCACTTTACCTGCGCGTAGAGGGTCTTCCGGAGAAGCCATGGGGCGGGGAGGGGCAGCCGGGAGCCCGAGCGGGACTGCGCGGCCTCGGGGACTGGGCGGGAGCGCGGGAGCGCACAGGCGGCGAGTCCAGCGGGTCCTGCAGTCCCGACTTAGCCGCAGCACAGCACCGCGGCGCTGCGCGCCCCTCCTCCGCCAGCCCCTCCACCTCCTCCCAGACTCTCCGCCGCGTCCTCCGCGAGCTCACTTCCTGCTTCGGCAATTAGCAAAGCCCCTTCTCCGCGCCGCCTCCCCCTCCCTCCCCAGGCGCGGGCCCGGCTCGGGCGCGGGGCGGAATTCCTAGGGGTTCCGAGCGTCGCCAGCGCCGGCTGCGGGCAGCCTCCCAGCCTGGCGCCCGGGCTCCCCGAGCGGGTGTCCGCGCGGGGCCTGGCTGCGAAAAGATCCTCAGCTCTAAACCCGGGCTGCACTCTCGGGTCACTTTGCTGGCTTCCAAATCGCGCCCGAAGCCGGACACCAGCTTCCCCAGCACAGGCCTGGGCTGAGATGCCTGCCTGCGATCTATTTAAGCAGTCTCCTCGTCTTCAGGCAGGGTCTGCCGTTGCATGATGGCACACGCGAATAACTTCTATCTGGATGGTTGTTTGTTTGTTTTGTCATTGATTATTTCATGATCTCCAGGGTAGGTGCTCCACAAAGGGAGTGAAAAGAGGACGCCTGATACATACGCATACGGCCATTCTAGAAAAATAGCTTGGGGTTCTCTCGGAAACGCGGAATTGGTCCTTAAAAGAAAAGCAGCACTACGGTTCAATTGAAAAGGGATTATGCACCAGTTACTTAAGTGAGCATAGGTTGGAATCGTTTACCGAGAATATATATTTAAAATAGTTATATTTTAACTAAATCTATCATCAATCATAAATCTATTACACGAAGGTTACAGGCAATTTAATGTAATAGCACTCTCTTCAGGGTTTTAAATAATCCGTGTCTGTCTTGGCACATGAGAATGCAAAGATAGGAAATGGCTTGATAAAAGATCATATAATAGGGGCGCCTGGGGGGCTCAGTGGGTTAAAGATTCTGCCTTCGGCTCAGGTCGTGGTCCAGGGATCCTGGGATCGAGCCCTAACCCCCTCTATGCTCTGCAGGGAGCCTGCTTCCTCCTCTCTCTGCCTGCCTCTCTGTCTACATGTGATCTCTGTCAAATAAATAAAATCTCTAAAAAATTATATAATAGCTTTTACTATACAGTATCAGCAATTTATCATAAAGGAGCAGCCTCCAGCTAAAAACTCAGCTTTGAAAACTGCAGAAAAGCAGCAAACGTCTACATACCCTCTTGGTGACCAGAGGCTTGCTTTGTGCCCCTCATCATCTCTTTTGTGGTTCTGAGGCCCATGGCACTCTGTAGTTTAGTGTCTTATTCTCTGGAATAAGCCATTGAAGAAATACCAGGCCCAGAGACGAAGGTCCTGCTGGGTGTCTGAAGAAAGTACAACCTTTTAGATGAAGCTTTCTGGGGAATTTGTTAGTGGGAGGATAAACTTCCCTTTGGTCTGCTTCTGATAGGAAGGAAAATTTTTTTTAAGAGTATTTTCTCTTTGAATCTGTTTTGAGGTTTGGTTTGTGGTTCTTTTTGACTTCTCATGAAGATGGAATTATTTCTGAAGTTGGTTGTCAGGAACCACAAATCAAATCGAGCTATCTTGTTAGCAACAAAAGCTCAAGTGTTGGTATAAAGCTGTTTTGCTTTTCAAAACTCTGAACTATAATTCATGTATCGTGGTCATTCTTTATCATATCAAACGAGAGAGGTGGCAGAAACGCACTTTCGGGTTAATTTTTTTTACAAGGAAAATTGACTTATGGACCTACTTTGTTATTCCCTTTCAGTCAATTTCCCTGTACCTCCTTTTCTATGAATTGTAACCGTAACCCATCATTATCTTTATTGTTGCCACGTGCTTTGTGAGCTATAAAGTGTACACTATAAATGGGAGTGCTTTTCTTTTTTTGCAGTTTACGAAAAACCAATTTAAAAACATTCATCCACCAGAATACCCAAAGGGCTCCCATATAAACTATCGTTGTTACATTATGTCCTTCTGCTTTCGCTTCTATTGCTGTCCAGTGTTTTAAAACACTCTTTAAAATGGGCATTTTTTACAAGATTTTAAAAAAAGATTTTATTTATTCATTTGTCAGAGAAAGAGAGCACAAGCAGAGGGAGAGGCAGGCAGAGTGGGAAGCAGGCTCCTGGCTAAGCAAGAAGCCTGATGGGGGACTCGATCCCAGGATGCTGGGATCATGACCTGAACTGAAGGTAGACAATTAACCAACTGAGCCATCTATGTGTCCTCAAAATGGGCACTTTTGACATTTCCTGATAGCACCTACATAGTCATGAATCCCAGACTCATGATATATGGGGCTAGTGGACTTGACAATCATGGAGTCAAGCATTCTGGATTTGACTCATGGGCCTGTCACTGTGAATGTGGGTGGCTTACTAAACTTGCTACATATAAACCTAAGCGTGTAAGAATTTGCAGGATTGTGACAGTTTAGTGGCATAATGTATATATAAAAATGCCTAAACTAGTGTCTCTCACAAAGTAGGTACAAATACCAGCTCCCTTCCTGCCTTCATTCTGTCCTTGGAATTCCGTCCCTTGGGAGAAGTTCCTACTGCCTTTGTTACAAGAAATGAATGATATTTATTACACTGTTGGTACATAGCATGGATCAATACATTGAGTGATAGTATTAACATACTTCTTGAACTGCTCATTGACCCCCAAGCACCAAATAAAATGTCAAGCCCTGGGGAAACCAAAGTAAGAGGTCCCCAACTTTTAGGAGTTTATGGACAGGAGAGATTTGCAAATACTGTGTCAGTGTAGAACCAGGGTAACTAATGTTTAAACAAGGAAGAGAATGTGTGTGGAGGAAAGACACAGATGATGTATAAAGCCATTTGGATGGGTGGTGAATACCCTCAGATTGACAATTTGCCATGAAAGCTTCCAGGCAAATTTGAGATCTTTGTTAGTGACAATATGGCTATAGCCTTAAGGGGAAGAAAAAAACCCAAAAACCAAAAACCAAAACACACATAGCCACAAACTGTTAGTCTTGTGTCTTTTCACAAATAATGACAGTTATCAGAAATTTTATCTTTAAATGGGGAAAACAGCAACTGAAAATGTATTTCATTTGATTCATCACAGAATATGGTGTTTTTGTTCATTTTATACCATTTTCGTTAAGTGTTATTTAAATTAATGCAATCTGAGATAAAATGTTAATATTCTTGAGGGTATGGACATTGTATACAAATGAGTCCAGCTAAGTGGGCTCCTGGACAGGGTCTGATCTATATATAAAAGTAGCTGGTTGGGATGCCTGGGTGGCTCAGTTGGTTAAGCGGCTGCCTTCAGCTCAGGTCATGATCCCAGTGTCCTGGGATCGAGTCCCACATCGGGCTCCTTGCTCAGCAGGGAGCCTGCTTCTCCCTCTGCCTCTGCCTGCCACTGTCTGCCTGTGCTCACTCTCTCTGACAAATAAATAAATAAAATCTTAAAAAAAAAAAAAAAAGTAGCTGGAGCTAAATGGTTTGTTCCAGAATGAGACAATGCCTTCCCTCAGTTGCATTTGCTTGCTACAGCCTAAGTGGGAGTTAATACGTTCGTTTGTCTCCTTAAATTTTGTCCAGAGTGTGTTAAAGCAGTCATAGGGGACCTGGGTGGTTTTGCCATCTGCCTTCTCATAACAATGCCCCAGTTTTCTCCTGGAGAATCAACGTTCCCATTTTCAGTCCATGCAGTTAGGCAGTGGCAACTTCACCCTGGCTCCTGACTCTAGCAGTTGGCATGTGACCCACTAATGGCCTTTGAAAACATCACTGAGTGAGCTGTGAGTTTAGGAGATGCACGAGACCTTTGCTGGGTTGGTGGGGAGGTGG
Source organism: Mellivora capensis (assembly GCA_004024625.1). Classification (NCBI taxonomy): domain Eukaryota; kingdom Metazoa; phylum Chordata; class Mammalia; order Carnivora; family Mustelidae; genus Mellivora; species Mellivora capensis. The sequence goes on from PISX010014429.1 coordinate 37,471, forward strand.
ATCTCTGAATAACTGGCCCGAGATCCACTTGTGCGTGGTGGAACAAATGAGCAGAGTAATGTGTTGGCCAGGGTGCCCATCATAGAGAGCCCTGAATGCCAGACAAAAGCATTTGAGACTATTTTTTTTCAGGCAACAGGAAGCCAAGAAGCTAGTTTTGAAAAACAGCACACGAAAATTGGTGTTTTTGGAGGATTAGTCGGGCAGCTGTGTGTAGGATAGGGTGGAGGGCGGAGAGAACGCAATCCCTGAGTGCATTTAATCTTTACGATGCACTGTAATTTATTATGAAGTTGAATTTGCATCCTTATCCAAACATGAGGGAAACTCCTGTCTGAAAACTGTAAATGTTTTTTGGTTGCCTTTTTTTTTTTAAAGATTTTATTTATTTATTTGACACACAGAAAGAGATCACAAGCAGGCAGAGAGGCAGACAGAGAGAGAGAGAAGCAGACTCCCTGCTGAGCAGAGAGCCTGATTCGAGGCTTGATCCCAGGACCCTGAGATCATGACCTGAGCTAAAGGCAGAGACTTAACCCACTGAGCCACCCCGGCGCCCCTGGTTGCCTTTTTAAGCATTCGTTGTCTCACACGAAGTGATTACAGATTTGCAGATGTGCATTAAAATGATGTATTCCAAAATGTTAACAGAGGGATTAAAAAACTTATTAAGTAAAATATTATCATTTTTGCTGATTTGAAGTCTATTTGACAAGGGACATAGCATTCTGGTGTATATATGTAAACATGAATAATTCTTTTTTTTTAAATTTTTATTTATTTATTTGACAGAGATCACAAGTAGGCAGAGACAGGCAGAGAGGCGGGGGGGGGGGGGGGGGGGGGAAGCAGGCTCCCCGCTGAGCGGAGAGCCTGATGCAGGGCTAGATCCCAGGACCCTGAGATCATGACCTGAGCCAAAGGCAGAGGCTTAACCCGCTGAGCCACCCAGGTGCCCCTAAACATGAATAATTCTTAAAGGTTCCTCTACTCACTTATATAGAAGCCCTTTTCCAAAGAGAAGATTAAATCTCTCTTGGCTACGCCTATCAGCTTATTTTGAATTATTTGCCATCCAGAAGCATGAACTAGAAAACCACAGTTTTTGCGCAGTGTTTGGTTTTCCACCAAGAGAATCACATAATGTGTGGTGCTTCAGTGTGGTGTATTGCTAAAAACATTTCCAATGCCATGGATACGAAGACCTGGACCCCTGAAACAAATAATACGTTACATATTAATGAAAAATAAAATTAAAAAAACAAAAACAAAAAAATTTTTAAAAATTATACAATAAGGGTAAACTTAGAGAAATTAACTGTATATAATAGTCTGTTTTATAACTATAGTAAAATATAAAATAAAATTTAATTGTAAAATATTTATATTTCTTTTTAAACAATTTTTAAAAGATTTTATTTATTTGTTTGACAGAGAGAGAGAGATCACAAGCAGGCTGACAGGCAAGCAGAGAGAGAGAAAGGGAAGCAGGCTCCCCGCTGAGCAGAGAGCCCAATGCGGGGCTCCATCCTAGGACCCTGAGATCATGACCTGGGCCAAAGGCAGAGGCTTTACCCACTGAGCTACCCTGGCGCCCCTAAAATATTTATATTTCTAATTATAAAATAGAATAGTATATAATATATATTTATATATATGTATATAAAATAAAAGGTCAGGATCCAAAGTTTTCAGCATTCATTTAAACAAATTAAAGTATGTTTAAAAATAATATAAGGTTAGATAAAAACTAAGTAGAAAATTCCTAGGAGAAACCAAAATGACCAATAAAAATAGGATAAGGTGCTCAACCTTATAAAAATAAGAGAAATACTGGGGTGCCTGGGTGGCTCAGTGGGTTAAAGCCTCTGCCTTTGGTTCAGGTCATGATCCCAGGGTCCTGGAATTGAGCCCCACATTGGGCTCTCTGCTCAGCGGGGAGCCTGGTTCCCTTCCTCTCTCTCTCTGCCTGCCTCTCTGCCTACTTGTGATCACTGTCAAATAAATAAATAAAATCTTTTAAAAAAATAAGAGAAACACAAATTAAAGTATTAGTGAGCTAGCAGATTGGCAAAACCTTAAAAGCTTGCTGATACCAAATATGGGCAAAATTTTTTTTTAATTTTATTTATTTGTCAGGGAGAGAGAGCGCGAGCACTGGCAGACAGAGTGGCAGGCATAGGCAGAGGGAGAAGCAGGCTCCCTGTAGAACAAGGAGCCCGATGTGGGACTCGATCCCAGGACACTGGGATCATGACCTGAGCCAAAGGCAGCCGCTTAACCAACTGAGCCACCGAGGCGTCCCAAATATGGGCAAAATTGCAAAGAAACAGGTCTTCATACAGTGTGGGAATGTAAAGTGATAATGGTCACATTGGATAGCATTTGGCCTAAAATTGCTAAATTTGCTAAAATTGACCTAAGATATCCGTTACATGTGATACAAGGAGGCACGCATAAGAATATTGGTTGCAGCATTGTTTGTAATAGCAAATATTAGAAACAACAACCAATAGGAGGATGAATAAATATATAATATAATCATGCAATATAATTATTTTACAGAAGTTACCAAAAATAAGCTAAAAATTTTTTAAATGAAAAAAACAAGTTGCACAGTGATAGGGGTAGACACAAGCCAATCTATGATCTCTATAACTACATGTACAATTTTTTAAAAAATGGATATATGTCAACTTTGCCTTACGACCAAGGTAGAGTAACAGGAACCAGATTTACCCTTCTGCCTGAAATAAGAACAAAAAACCCAAGTAAAATATATGAAACAAGAGTTTTTAAGGCACTACACAACAGATAAAAAATGTCAGTGATTTCTAAGAGCCCGGATATAAGCAAGATGATTCCTATAATTGTCTTGGCTTACTGTCTTAAGGGAATTTCCCAGTTGCAGTGCAGAGAACGGGAACGCAGACAAATCCCTATGACTCCCTGATGTGAAGAGATGTAGCGAGAAGTCACAGGACAGAATGCTATAGAGACTTCACAGAAGGTTCCTCAGAGATCCATGGAATGTCCCTCTTGACTACTCAAAATAACATTTACTGATGGAGGCATTCATGTTGGAAATGACTCAGAATTGGAGAAAGGATGATTAGAGGGACTATGTCAGAGAGTTAAAGGGGACAATAAGTGGCGCTCACTCAGAGCCATGAATAGTGCCTAGTCCTACCAACGGGACTAGAAAAACCTTCTATTTCATGGGAATTTGGCAGAGTACACACAAGAGTCTTGCCTCAGTAGTGGAGAAGAATTAGGAGAATAATTATTCCTGGACTGATCGAGCGCTGCCCCATTTCCACCCAACAAATCTTAAAAGCAAGACCCAAAAGGATCAAACTATTTTCAAGTAACTTAGCTGCATCCTGAAAAGCTCAATAAACACAAATATAAAATATAGAAATACAAAAATATCTAATACCCAACAAGGGACATGCACAGTATCTGGGATACAAAGATTCCTAGGCTTGCAAGAAGTAGGAAAACATAGGCTCATAAGGAGGAGAAAAATTAGGTAATTGAAACTAATCCAGAACAGACACAAATGTTGGAATTAACAGAGAAGGACATTACAACTTTTATTGTAACTGTATTCCATAGGATCAACGAGCTAAATAGAGACATAGAAACTATTAGAACACCCCCCAAAAACCTTGAGATTAAAACTATAACACCCAGGGACGCCTGGGTGGCTCAGTTGGTTAAGCGGCTGCCTTCGGCTCAGGTCATGATCCCAGTGTCCTGGGATCGAGTCCCACATCGGGCTCCTTGCACAGCAGGGAGCCTGCTTCTCCCTCTGCCTCTGCCTGCCACTCTGTCTGCCTGTGCTCACTCACTCTCTCTCCCTCTCTCTGACAAATAAATAAATTAAAAAAACAAAAAAAAAACAAAAAAAAAACTATAACACCCAAAGGGGGGGAAAACATGTTGGATGGGATTAACAGCAGATAAGTTTTTGCAAAAGAAAAGATTAGTGACTTTAAGACACAGCAATTAAAAGCACTGAAAATGAACCTTAGAGAGAAAAAATAATTTTACAAAAATGAGCCACGGGACAACTTCAAGTCACCAAATATATATGTAACTGAAAACTCCAAAATGGAAAGATGGAGGGAGACCAAATTGGATGGAAAACTTAAAGCTACAGATCCAAAAACCTCAGTGACTCCCAAGCACTAGTAACATGAAAACAACTTCCCCAAGCCCCACATAATCAATCTGCTCAAAGTCATAGACAAAGACAAAGTTGTAAGGCAGCCACAGGAGAGAAAGATACATTACAGAAGGACAAAACTATGAATGACAACAGATTTCTCATCAGAAACCACACAAGCTAGGAGACAGTGGAGTGATATCTTTAAAGAACTGAAGGAAAAAAAACCTGTCAACTGAGACTTGTACACCCAGTATAAATGCATTGCAAAAATGAAGATGGAGGGGCACCGGAGTGGCTCAGTGGGTTAAAGCCTCTGCCTTCGGCTCGGGTCATGATCCCAGCGTCCTGGGATCGAGCCCCACATCGAGCCCAGCATCAGGCTCTCTGCTCAGCGGGGAGCCTGCTTCCTCCTCTCTCTCTCTCTCTGCCTGCCTCTCTCCTTACTTGTGATCTCTGTCTGTCAAATAAATAAATAAAATCTTTTTTCAGACATGCAGAAGTTGAAAGAGTTCATCTCTGGCAGACTTGCACTAAAGGAATTGTTAAGGGAAGTCCTTCAGGCAGACAATATGACACCAGATGAAAATTTAGATCTACACAAAGGAATGAAGAACAAATAATGAATATGTGGTTACCTAGAAAAGGATTTTTTTTCCCCTCAGTGTATTTAAAAGCTAAGAGATTTTTTTTTAAAAGACTTTATTTATTTATTTGACAGGCAGAGATCACAAGTAGGCAGAGAGAGAGAGAGAGGGAAGCAGGCTCCCTGCTGAGCAGAGCCTGAAGCTGGGCTCGATCCCAGGACTGTGAGATCAGGACTCTGAAATGAGGGCCAGAGCCAAAGGCAGAGGCTTAACCCACTGAGCCACCCAGGTGTCTAAAAGCTAAGAAATTTTTAAAAGAAAAATAGTAACAATGTCCATGGGGTTTATAATATATATGGAAGTGAAACTAATGTCAACAATGACTCAAAAGCCTGGAAGAGAGAAAAGGAAGTATAGATTTCTAGGTTCTAATGCAGGAATTGTGTTAAAATATCATTTAAAGCTGTACTGCGGAGACGCCTGGGTGGCTCAGTTGGTTAAGCGGCTGCCTTCAGCTCAGGTCATGATCCCAGCGTCCTGGGTCAATCCTGGGATTGAGTCCCACATCCCGCTCCTTACTCAGCAGGGAGCCTGCTTCTCCCTCTGCCTCTGCCTGCCACTCTGTCTGCCTGTGCTCACTCTCTTGCTCTCTCTCTCTGACAAATAAATAAATAAAATCTTTGAAAAAAAAAAAAGCTGTACTGTGATATGTTAAAGATGTAAAAATAAATTCTAAAACCACCACAAAAACAACAAATAAGAGTTATGGTTAATAAGCCAATAAAGGAGACAAAATGAATCAGAAATAATACAACTTGACAGTTTCTTTAAAAAAAATAAGTATATACCTACCATATGGTCCAGCTACTCCACCCTTATTCATTCAAGAGCAATTAAAACATGTCTAAAAGAATTGTGCATATATATAAAACCTAAAACTGTAAGCCTTCTAGAAGAAAACAGAGGAGAAATTTTTGTGACTTTGGGTTAAGCTAGGATTTCTTAGGTACAACACCAAAAATACATACCTACTTAAAAATTAGAATATTGGACTTCATCAAATTTTTAAACTTTTCCTTTTCTAAAGAAATTTAGAATAATGAAAAAACCAGCCACTGCTGGGAGAAAATATTTGCAAGTCATGTGTTTGACAAAGGATTTGCCCCCAAATATGAAAGAACCCTCAACATAATGAAACAGACAACCCAATGAAAAATGTATAAATTATTCAAAGAAACACTTCACCAAGGAAGATGGCAAATAAACATAAGAATAGATATTCACATCACGAGTATTTTAGGAAATTCTAATTAAAACCATAATGAGATACTACTTAACACTGGTTAAGATGGCTAAAATTTAAGACTGATCATGCCAAATGTTGACAGGGATACGGAGGAATGGGAATTTTCCTGCCCCAGTGGTTGTAGTGTTGAGCACAACCCGTCTGGAAAACCATTTGGCAATTTCTTGAAAATTTAAATACACACCTACAACATGCTCTTGCTATTCTACACATTTATCCAAGTTTTAAAAAATCACTTGTCCAGATAAAGACTTGTGCACAGTTCAGTGCAGCTTTATCTGTAATAACTCCAAACTGGAAACCACCCAGATGTCCATCAACAGGTAAATGGGTGAAAATATTGGGGTATACCTTTAGAGTGGAATAGTACTTAGTAATAAAAGAAATGTACTATTTACATACAACATGGATGAATCTCAAAATAGTTACCCTGAGAAAGGCCAGAAAAAAGGAAGAGTACATAAGGTGTGACTCCATTTATATAAACCTATTGAAATGCAAACTCATCTGTACTGATAGAAAGCTTATCAGTCAGTGCCTAGGAGGGAGGATGGGAGGGGAGTAGGATTCCAAAAGGAAATGCATAAACTTGGGGGGATGGATAGATTCACCACATAGAGAATGGGGTAATGGTTTCATAGATATATGTGTATGTCAGAACTTACCAAACTGTACACTCTAGATATGTGTAGTTAGTTGTATGATAATTATACCTCAATAAAGCTTTTTTTTTTAAAGGATGAATACATGCCAAACTTATACCAATGGGTAATAATGGCTGTCTCTGGGCAACGGGAAGATAGCCAGGATTGGCAGAGACTAATACTTAAAGAGGTTTTTGCTTTTTCTGTAATGTTATAATTTTATGCATAAATATTTATGTATATATTATCTAATTAAAAATGTAAACAGAAAATTTGGAAATAATTGTTATAAAGGTGCCTGCTCGACAAAATCAGTTTTGACCTTGCCCCCTACTCCCCATATAAACACTGTGTCAGGCTGATCTGTTTGCAAAGATTCAGTCACTTGAAAATTTTTCCTTCATTCTCATTTCCCAGACTATGAAATGTTCAATACTGCAGACTATGACATAAATATGAATGTAATAATTGATTTTTTTATCCATTTTACACAATAAGTGGTGGTTAGCATATTTGAAATGATTTGAGACTTTTCCTGTCTGAGATTATATACCAACCATTCCTTTGTGTCACACTGTTTTGATCTCTTTTAAAAGGCAAATAGTTTCATGCTATTGTCAATTATTTTTATCCAATCAGGTTTTCTCTGAGGAACTGGGGAGCATTAGGAAGAAAGGAAATAATGAAGAGGAGCAAGGAAGTGCACTGAGAGGGAAGGTAGAGGGCACCAAAGGCAAACACAAGTTCAGAGGACCTGTTTGTGAGCCATTCAAACCAACATCTGTTCCAGCAGTTTCAGGGGAAGAAACGTGTACTTTTTTATCACTAAGTTACAGTTGACACAATTAGCATGGAGAAAAATTTAATTCAGTTGAAACAGAAGGGGAAGCTTAAGTTGCACATTGTAGAATATAATTTCTCATAGGTTAACAGAATTTAATTGACCTTCCTTTTGTGATCATTGAGAGCTTGCATTTTAGAAATGCACATCACCAGCATTTCCATACAAGCTTTCTCAGTTTTAGGACTCCTTCCTTCTTTTTTTTTTTTTTAAAGATTTTATTTATTTATTTGACAGACAGAACACAAGTAGGCAGAGAGACAAGCAGAGGGAGAGGGAGAAACAGGCTCACCACTGAGCAGAGAGCCCAACGTGGGGCACAATCCCAGGACCCTGGGATCATGACCTGAGCTGAAGGCAGCCGTTTAACCGACTGAGCCACCCAGGAGCCCCAAGGACTCCTTACTTCTTCAGTTGAGAGAATGGGTTGTCACTTAACTTGTTTCAACAGGCAACTCCTTATGATACTCAGACATTTTCCATTTCAATCAGTGCAAAGATTTGAAAGTGTTGAAAGAGGACTAATCCTCACCTTTCTCCTTCCCTATCCTCCTTTCCCAACCAAAAGATCCAATCAATCATGAATATTATAGTCATTTTCTTAATAGATTTTGGGGTTGGGGGTTTATAGATGTGAACTTGGATATAAAAAGAAAATAATCCAAAGAAGAATAATTTCAAGTGAGTGAAAATAATCATTTCAGCTGAAGTATAACTAAGAAATAAAGGAAGAGTAGATGCACCTAAGTGTTCAATAATAGAGTGGTTGAATTATGATACATTAATGATGATCACAAAAGTATACTGATACAACAATAAAATCATTATTTTGCTTTCAGATACTTAAAACTTTATAACGGCCAGCATGGAGCCAGAAAATCATCACCACTCCTCCCTGACAACAAGTAAAAAGCTCAAAAAACTGGAAAGTCAAAAGCCCTCCTTAGATCCATCAGAGAAGTGGGGTCATAGGGCAAACCACTGCCTTCAACATTGGAGAAACCAACAGGCCGGTATAGAAGATTACAATCTATCAGAATAGAAAGCCACACACAGAAACCTTCACTGGAATTCGTAGGAAGGCAGGAAAACCTGAACTGTAATTGTTCAGTTGCTGAAGGCTCAGTGTGGATTTCTGAGAAATAAAATCTCTGGGAGAGGGGTGGGGAACCACACATTTTTAGGAATTTTACCTCATAAGTTTGACCACGTCCTCACAGTGACTATCAGCAGCAAGAAGAGAAATGGAATCATTTTGAAATACTCAGAGCATTCTGTTATTAAAAAGGCCTCCCCCTCAGACGAACTATTATTCTACCAGAGTCTAAACTACTGGGGTTTTATCACAGCCTAACCAACCCGGAGGAAGGAAATGTCCAACCTTGGCTGGCTCTCACCTTCCACATGGGGGAAAGGAAAGACCCAACTCCAACCCACTCTAGCAATTTTGTCTCATCTCAGGGCGAGAGTAGACTGAGAAGCATTTGTGAGGTTCGCAGTCCAGAGACACAGACTCGCTAGAAGACTGAAACCAAATAATAGGACTATAGAATGCTTCCTCTCCCCAACACTCACCACCATATTACTAAAGGCTGGCGTACTGAAGGCCTATGTGTCACAGTTCCTTTTACCTGGTACGTCATGTCTGGCTATTAAGAAAAAATTACAAGGCATACTAAAAAGGCAACACAATTTGAAGAAACAGCATTAGAATCGGCCTCAGATATGGCAAGATTGTCGGAATTATCAGCCAGAGAACTGAAAACTCTGATCAATATGGTATGGGCTCTAATGGGTAAAGTAGACAGCAGGCAAGAATGGATTGACAACTTAAGTAGGAAGAAGTAAATTCTCAAAAGAAAAATTTTTTAAATGCTAGGGGGAAAAAAAACCACTGCAGCAGAAATAAAGAATGCCTCTGATGGGCTCATTAGCAGATGAGATATGGCTGAGGAGAAAAATTCAGAGCTTCAGGATAAGACAGCAGAAAATTCCAAAATGGAAGAGAAAAAGTAAAGAAGATAGAAAAAGAAACTAGAACAAAATATTCTGGAACTGAGACGTAGCTACAAAAGTTTTAACAGGGGCACCTGGGTGGCGCAGTGGGTTAAAGCCTCTGCCTTCGGCTCAGGTCATGGTCTCAGGGTCCTGAGATCGAGCCCCACATCGGGCTCTCTGCTCAGCGGGGAGCCTGCTTCCTCCTCATATTAGAGCCCATATGGTATGGGCTCTAATGGGCTCTAATCTCTCTCTCTGCCTGCTTCTCCGCCTACTTGTGATCTCTGTCTGTCAAATAAATAAATAAAATCTAAAAAAAAAAAAAAGTTTTAACATACATGTAATGGGAATATCAGAAGAAGAGGAAAAGAAACAAAAGAAATATTTCAAGTGATAATGATTGAGAATTTTCCTAAATCACAGATCCAGGACTCTCAGAGAATACCAAGAAGGATAAATGACAAAAACCAAAACCAAACCAAGACAAACAAAAACTATACCTAAGCATAATATATTCAAACTTCAGAAAAGCAATGATAAAGGAAAAATAAGCCAGAGAATAAAAACACCTTACTACAGAGGAATAAAGGTAAGAATTACATCCAACTTCTGCTCAGGAACCAGGCAAACAAGAAAACAGTGAAATGAAATATTTAGTGTTGAGAGGGAAAAAAAATGCCAACCTTGAATTCTGCACCCTGAAAACTTAACCTCCAAAAGTGAAAGAAAAGTAAATATTTTCTCAAATTAACAAAAATTGAGGGAATTAATTGCCAGTGGACCTGCCTTACAAGAAATGTTAAAAGAAGTTCTTTAGAAGGAAAAAATAGAGGTCAAAAACTCAGACCTACATAAAGAAAGGAAGACCATCAGGGAAGCAATACATCAAGGTAAAATAAAGGCTTTTATTTTTCTTACTTTTAGTTGATCTAACAATCATTTGTTCAAAATAATAATAGCAACAATGTACTTAATTATGTATGCTTATGTACATATATACATTTAGTATGCTTATTGCATAAGTAAAATGAGTAACAGCAATGATACAAGGGATATATGGGAGGAATTAGGATGAAACTTATGTTATTATAATGTACTTGCACTATTTGAAAGTGGCTTGTATTATTATATTGCACAAGTCTAGAACAGCCACTAAAAAAGGTTTTTTTTAAAAAGTAATATAACTGATATGCTACAAAAGAAAAGAAAACGGAATCCCATAAAATGCTCAATTGAAACTACAAAAGGAAAAAAATAAAAATTAAAAAATAAAACTACAAAAGGTGAGGCACCTGGTTGGCTCAGTTGGTTAAGCGTCTGCCTTCGGCTCAGGTCATGATCCCAGGGTCCTGGGATCGAGTCCCACATGAGGCTCCTTGCTGAGTAGGGAGCCTGCTTCTGCCTCTGCCTGCTCTGCCTGCTGCTCCCCTTGCTTGTGCTCTCTGTCTGACAAATAAATAAATAAAATCTTAAAAAAAAAAAAAACTACAAAAGGGAGAGGAAGATAAAAACAGGAACAAAGAACAAAAGCACAAAATGGAAAATAGTAACAACTATAGTAGGTATCAATCCAAAAATATCAATAATCACTTTAAATGTTAATTGTCTAAATATACCAACTAAAAGAGATTATTAGAGTGAATCAAAAAACAAGATCTAACTATATTTTATCTATAAGAAACTTATTTTAGGGGTGCCTGGGTCAGTCGGTTAAGCATCTGCCTTCAGCTCAGGTCATGATCTTGGGGTAATGGAACTGAGCCCTGCATCAGGCTCCCTGCTCAGTAGGTGGTCTGCTTCTCCTTCTCCCTCAGCTCCTCCCCCCATTCATCTCTCTTTCAAATAAAATCTTAAAAAAAAGAAACTTATTTTAAATATAAAGACACATATAGAAATTAAAAGTAAAGGGATGGAGAGATATATACCATGTTAACACTAATAAAAAGAAAGCAGGAATACCTATATTAATTTCTGATAGAGCAGACTCCAGAGCAAAGAAAGTTTTCAGAGATAAAGAGGGGCATTACATAATAATAAGGCAGTCAATTTTCCAAGAAGACTTAATAACTCTTAATATATATGTGTCTAACAACAGATGTCAAAATGCCTGAGGCAAAAATTACTAGAACTACAGGGAGAAATAGATGAATTCATCATTACAGCTGAAGAATTCAACACCCTCTGTCAGAAATGGGCGGATCTGGGTACCTGGGTGGTTCATTTGGTTAAGCAACTGCCTTCGGCACAGGGCATGATCCTGGAGTTCCAGAATCAGGTCCCACATGGGGCTCCCTGCTCAGTAGGGAGTCTACTTCTCCCTCTGCCTTCTCCCTTCTCATTTTTTCTCTCAAATAAATAAATATAAATAAAATCAGAAAAAAAAAAGAAATGGGCAGAACCAGTAGAAAACCGTAAGGACATAGTTGAACACCATTAGTCAAGTGGACCTAGTCAACATTTATCAACTATTTCATTCAACCACAACAGAATACACATTCTTGATAAAGAACATATACAAAAAAATCCCCCATAATTAACATTATACTTAATGGTGAGAAACTATAAGTTTTCCTGCTAGATTAGGAACAAGACAAGAGTGTCCCTTCTCAACACCATATTGGAGGTCTTAGGTAATGCAGTAAGACAAGAAAAGGAAATAAAAATTATACTGATTGGGAAGGATGAAATAAAACTGTCTTTGTAAGTAGACATGATCATTTATGTAGGGAACAAAACTGTCAAAAAATTCCTAGAAATAATAAGCAATTATTGCAAGGTTCCAGTATACAAGGTTAATATACAAAAGTCAATCACTCTCCTGTATACTGGCAATGAAAAAATGGAATTTGAAATTAAAAAACACAATACCATTTACATTAGCACCCCCTAAAATGAAATACTTAGTTATAAATCTAACAAAATATTTATAACATCTATATGAGGAAAATTATAAAACCCAAAGGTAAGAAGTCAGAACAACTAAATAAAGAGCTATTCCATGTTCATGGATAGGAAGACTCAATATTGTCACAAGGTCAGTTATTCTCACCTTGATCTATAGACTCAACAGAATCCCAATAAAACTTCCAAAAAGTTATTTTGTGGATATCAACAAACTGATTCTATATTTCATGTGGAGATGTCAATGACTCAGAATAACCAACACAATACTGAAGAAGAGCAAAGTCTTACTGATAAAAATCAACTTCAAGATCTACTATAAAGCTATAGCAATCAAGACAGTACGATTGGCAAAAAATAGACAAGTAGATCAATGAAACAGAATAAATAGCCCACAAATATACCTACATAAATATAGTCATATAGTCAACTGATCTTTGACAAAGAAGCAAAAATATCCTTTTCAACAAATGGTGCTAGAACAACTGGATATCCACATATATTTAAAAAAAAAATCTAGGGGCACCTGGGTGGCTCAGTGGGTTAAGCCTCTGCCTTCAGCTCAGGTCATGATCTCAAGGTCCTGGGATCAAACCTTTCATCAGGCTCTCTGCTCGGCAGGGAGCCTGGTCCCCCCTTTCTGCCTCTGCCCCCACAGCCTGCCTCTGCCTACTTGTGATCTCTCTGTCAAATAAATAAGATCTTTTTAAAAAATCTAGACAGAGCCCTTACACCCTTCAAAATTAACTCAAAATGGATCATAGACCTAAATATAAATGCAATTATAAAACAGATGACAACATTGGAGAAAACCTAAATGACCTTGGATATGGCAATGATTTTTTTTAGATATACACTAAAGGCACGCTCCATGAAAGAAAAAAATCAATAAGCTGGGCTTCATTAAAACTGAAGGCTTCTGCTTCACAAAAGACATTGTCAAGAAAATAAAAAGATAAGCCACACACTGGGAGAAAAAATATTTGCAAAAGACATATCTGATAGAAGACTGTTATTAAAAATATATGAGATACTAAAACTCAAACATAAGAAAATGAACAACCTGATTGAAAGACTGGCAAAGGACTGGAACAGATACCTCACTGAAGAAGATATAGAGATGGCAATAAGGATATGAAAAGATGCTGTGATGATCCCCAGCATGTATAATTAAGGAATTGTAAATTAAAACAACAATGATATATCACTACACATCTATTAGAATGGCTAAAATCCAAAATACTGACAACATAAAAAGCTTTTGACGATGAGGAACAAGAGAAACTCTCATTCATTCTGGTGAGAACACCAAAATGGTGCAACCACTTTGGAAGACAGTGGGGCAGTTTCTTACAAAACTAAACATATTCTTACCATATGATCCAGCAACCGTGCTCCTTGGTACTCACCCAAAAGAGCTGAAAACTTTGTGCACACAAAAGCCTGCATACAGATGTTTATAACAGCTTTACTCATAAGTGCCAAAAGTTGGAAGCAACCAAGATGTCCTTCAGGAGGAGAATGGATAGATAAACTGTGGTCCATTGAGACAATGGGATATGATTCGCAATAAAAAGAAATAGCTGTCGGGGCACCTGGGTGGCTCAGTAGGTTAAAGCCTCTGCCTTCGGCTCAGGTCATGATCCCAAGGTCCTGGGATCTAGCCCCGCATGGGGCTTCCCTGCTCAGCAGGAAGCCTGCTTCACCCTCTCTCTCTGCCTGCCTCTCTGCCTACTTGTGATCTCTCTCTGTGTGTCAAATAAACAAACAAACAAAAAAGAAATGGCTGTCAAGCAATGAAAAGACATGGAAGAAACTTAAAATTCATTGTAATTAGTGAAAGAAATCAATTTGAAAAGGCTACATGTTGCATGGTTCCAACTATATATGACCTTCTAGAAAAGGCAGAACTATGCAAATGGTATAAAGGTCAGCTGTTTGTAGCAGTTAGGGGAGGAGGAAGATAGAATAGGCAGAGCACAGAGGATTTTTAGGGCATTGAAACCATTCTGTATGATATATATGATATTTTAGATATATATTGCTACACAGTTGTCAAAATGCATAGAAGATATTATACCAAGAGTGAACTCTAGGAGAACAGTTTTGGTTTTTTTTTTAAGATTTTATTTATTTATTTGACAGACAGAGATCACAAGCTGGCAGAGAGGCAGGTGGAGAAAGCAGGGGTGGGGGGAAAGCAGACTTCCTGCCGAGCAGAGAGCCTGATCTGGGGCTCGATCCCAGGACTGTGAGATCATGACCTGAGCCGAAGGCAGATGCCCCACCAAGAATGAACTCTAATGTAAACCCTGGACTTTGGGGTGATAATGATGTGTCAGTGTAGGGTCAGTGAAGGTGACAAATTATCACCGTGGTACAGGATGTTGATAATGGGGAAGGGTGTATGTGGGGAAAGGGAATTTTACTTTGATCCCCAAACTACTCTAAAAAATACAGTTTGTTAAAAAAAAACAACTTTATAATGCACGACAATACAAAACAAGAATGCATACCAAGAGGGAAATAATGTTTAAAGGGAACGAAAAGCTTGAGTAATGTGTACCTAGGGATTTTGGCTGTACATTTGTAGGAAGTTCACATTGTCGTTAGCAATTGTTTATCTGTGAAAGCAGAAGTAACATAGTGATGAAAACTCAAAAACACAACATTAAAAAATGCCATCTATGGGTTCCTAAAAAATGGAACAAAATTATTTCCCATCCAATACTTCTTGGCTTTATAAGGGTTGTGGGGAATGAAGGGACAGAATTTAAATTCAGCTTTATTATTTTTAAAAGATCAGATAATATGTTTCTACAAAGAAGGCTCCTCTGAGTAACAAAGAAATGAATGCGGTATGCGGTAGCAGAAAGTGGAAAAAAGGCTACATCTCTTGTCAGCTCACTTCTCTGAAGCCCTGTCACTTAGTGGAGACTCAGTAACTATTCGATGAATAGCAAATGGTAGTCTTTCAGATTCCTGAGATTTTCACTAAGGATCGTGAATGGATTTTTTAAAAAATATGTAAAGAATGTCTACAGTGCAAGTACCTGCAAATAACTGACATTTTGGAGAGAATATTTTAATCAGCAGAGAAGGTCAAAATGACAAAGTTCCAGGATCGGAGTAAACATGTTTTA